>VDFB02358134.1:144878432-144890714 GCA_007258455.2 Sequoia sempervirens
AGACATAAGTCATATCGAGCTCCAAATGATAGTCGACAAGACTCACATCATTCGCCAAGAGTTCATAGCGAGATAGAAAAGTTACACCAAAGTGTTCACCCGTCGCCAAGACATTGCCCTTCGTTGAGGGAACACACCGATCTCCATATGTTACCCCGAAAACTCCAACATAAAACAATTTCGGGGAGACATGTAGCTCTTGCTAAGATTTCTCACCGAGCTCTATGACTTATCCCGAAAGCTTCATCAGTCGCCAAGAGTTATATTGAAGATCCCACAAGATGTTCCTATCGGCATGACTTTTATCTATCGCTAAGACCTTTCACCGAGACTCTTTGTTACGGTGAAGAAAACATATGAATTCCTGTCGGTAAGACATTCACTGTTCACTGAGACATCTTCCCAGATCATTAGAGTTACCCTGAAGACTTCAATACATATGTTGTCGATGAGAGATTAACACTTCACTGAGACATCTTAGCGAGAACCTTCAGTTATCCCGAAGCCCGTAGTCGCCAAGAGTCTCGCCGATACATGATTGAATGGCCTTTCGGCCAGAGGTCTCCCGAGCGCTATAAGGTCATAACGAATACACCATGTTATAGTGATAGACTCCACAATATAACCTTTCTGCAAGACAATAACAAGGTCACAACGACCTGTTCAGAAATGAATAAAACAAACCCACTAGTTGGCCAGACAAAAAGAATGTCACACCGACTTGACTCTAATGGAGGTTTCAGCCTGTAATGTTTGAGGCACATATTTCCAACAATCTCCCACTTGACGAAGATCATATAGGCACCTCCAGAGCACAAATAATATTTATTGAAAATCATGGGCACTAAGGCCCATTGAACTGGCACACTACCTGAACTTGTCTGTGCTCATTGGCTTCATTAATGCATCTGCAACATTCTCCAGAGTATCAACTTTCTCCAAATTTACCTTTCCATCCTCAACCATATCTCGTACAAAATGGTACTGTACGTGAATATGTTTCATTCTGGCATGGAAGGTTGGGTTCTTTGCCAGAAAAATGGCACTCTGACTATCACATAAAATTGTTATTTCCCCTACATAAAAACCAATGTTAGAACACAAACGTTTCAACCATACAGCTTCTTTACAAGCATGAGTAGCTGCCATGTATTTAGCCTCTATAGTGGACAAAGCGACTACAACTTGCCGCTTGCTCATCCAACTCACTGTACCACCATTCAACATGAAAATGTATCCACTGGTGGATCTCCTGCTGTCAATGTCCCCTGCCCAATCAGAATCTACATATCCATGAATGTTGAGAGTCCTCTGTGATTCAACCAAATTCCCATGGTAACACAATGCAAAATATGAAGTTCCCTTCAAATATCTAAATACTCTCTTCACAACATCCCAATGTATTCTACCTGGATTTTCCATAAATCGACTAAGTACTCCCACTGCTTGGGAAATGTCTGGTCTTGTATAGACCATTGCATACATGAGACTGCCTACTGCACTTGCATAGGGTACACTGGTCATGTCCTCCATCTCAGTAGGAGATTTTGGACAGTCCTCAACAGATAGCTTCGTTCCCTGCATGACAGGAACAACTAATTGCTTGCAATCATTCATACAAAATCTCTCAAGAACAGTCCTGATATACTTACTCTAACTGAGCCAAAAGCTTATTCTTCCTATCCCTAGTTATCTCCATCCCGTAATATACCTTGCTGCACCAAAATCCTTCATTTTGAACTTAGCAGACAACTGAGACTTAAGATCAGAAATCATTAGCTTGTTATTTCCTATGAACAACATATCATCAACATAAAGAGCAATAACAAGCACTTGATCACTTTCAGCTTTATAATATACATAGTGATCTGATTTTGATCTCTCAAATCCTAAAGATAATACATAAGTATCAAATTTCAGTACCACATTCTATGTGAATGCTTTAACCCATATAGAGACTTCTTTAATTTGCATACCAATTTTTCTTTACCTTTTTCAACAAAGTGCTTAGGCTGGGATATATAGATTTCTTCTTCAAGATCAACATGAAGAAATGTTGTCTTCACATCCATCTCTGCTCAACCTCTAAGTCATACATCACGCGAAGTGACAATAGAAATCTAATGGACGCCAGCCTTTGCTACAGAGAGAAAAAGATTTCCATAGTCAATTCCTCACCCGAATAACCCTTTGGAACCGCCTACCTTGTATTTTTCTACACTGCCATCCAGACCAATCTTTTTCTTAAATACCCATTTGCAGCCCATAGGTTTTCTGCCTTTAGGCAAGGGCACCAGACTCCAGGTTTCATTTTTATCTAATGACGCCATTTCTTCATCAATGGCTTCCAACCAAGAATCTGAATCAGACATTTTAATTGCCTCTTTTACAGTCCTAGGCTCATCAGTGCTAGAAATTAAAGTGTAGGCACAAGTAGAATCAATTAATGAGAACCCATACCTCTCTGGTTGTTTTCTTTCTCGGGTTGACCTCCTCACTGGCTGAGGCTGAGGTTCTTCTTCTTCAAAACTTTCAGAACTGCTTGAGCTCTCCTCAATTTCAGGTACATTTTGAATCTTCAACTCCTCTTTCTCTGGTGTAGGAGGAATTGATGCTACATCCTTACTGTTTTCAAACTTTGTCTCTGACTACAGATCCAAGGTGGAAGGTTTCAGCTCACGAAAGATTACACTCCTGCTGTATACAACCTTGTCTGTAACAGGATTCCAAAGCTTGTATCCTTTAATGTTAGCACTATAGCCAATGAAAATACATTTGACAGCCTTGTTCTCTAGCTTAGATCTTTTTACATCTGGCACATACGCATATGCTTCACAGCCAAAGACTCTAATATGTCTAAGAGAGGGCTTCTTACCAGACCACGCTTCCATAGGTGTCTTATCAACAAGAGCAGAGTTTGGAGACAGACTAACTAAGTAACATGCAGTAGCAGTAGCTTCAGCCCAAAACTTCTCCTCCAAACCAGCACTACTAAGCATACTTCGTGCTCTCTCCATCACTGTCCTATTGAACCTTTCTGCAACTCCATTCTACTGTGGAGTATAAGGTGTAGTATTGTGTCTTTTGATTCCATGGTCTTTACAGTATCTTTCAAATTCATCAGAACATAATTCACCGCCATTATCAGTCCTTAAGCATTTTATTTTTCTACTAGTCTGATTTTCAACAAGATTTTTAAACTCCTTAAATCGACTGAACACTTCTGATTTACCTTTTAAAAACTAAACAAATGCTCTCCTTGAATAATCATCAATGAATGACACATAGTATCTTGATTTAGACAATGAAGGAACATTCACTGGACCAAACACATCTGAATGGATATAATCTAACAAACCAGAAGATTTATGAGGACTGTCATAAAATGAAACACGGTGCTGCTTTCCATATATACAGTGTTCATAGAATTCAAATTCGAAATTACAATCTTCAAGCCCCTCAACAAGATTTTTGTTCTTCAAGGTTTTTAAACCTTTTTCTCCTATGTGGCCTAACCTATGATGCCAAAGCATAGTCTTCTCTGCAGGAAGTTTTACTTCCGTAGAGTTTACATAATTAAGGATATTTTCCTCTTTACCTCCATGAGCAGCTTCCAGTGACTTCGAGGAAACACTGTTACATTGAACAACTTGTGCATCCATCTTGTACAGGGTACCAATTCGAGCACCTCTAGCCAGTACCATTGAACCTCTTGTCATCTTGCAGCCATTTCCCGAGAACAAGACTTGTACTCCGATATCATTAAGATTACTGATAGAAAGAAGATTTCGAGCCAGACCTGGTATGTGCATCACATCATTGATCCCCTTTATTCTGCCATCAGGGAATTGGATTCTGACTCTTCCATGGCCAACAATTTCCAAAGTTGAATCACTCGCCAAGTACACCTTTCCACCATTGTATTCTTCATACTTTGTGAACCATTCTCTATGAGATGTCATGTGGAATGATGCTCCAGAATCAATCAGCCAGACATCATCTGATGCCTAAGTAGCCAAGGCTACAATGAAGGCGCCACCATCACTATGAGAAGAACCATTATCGAAAAGAGCCCTTCTTCTTGTTTTTCTCCTCTTTACAATCCTTTTGGACATGACCAGTTTCCTACAGCCCAACATTTCACCTTGAACTTCTTGCCGAGACTTTGATCTCCCTTCTAATTTCGATTTGGACTTCTTGTCCTTCTTCTTGCCTCTGTCTTTTGACCTTCCTCTGACAGCAAGAGCTTACTTAGCCATCTCAGAAGATTTTCTTCTCATCTCTTCTGATAGCAAAGAACCAACAACATCTTCCATCTTGAAACTAGATGTTTTACTCCCAATAGCCATCATCAGATGATCCCAAGAGTCTGGCAAAGAACATAACAAAAGTATACAACAATCTTCTTCTTCAATTTTTACACCAACAGATGTTAATTGAGTGTGCAACATGTTAAATGCATTCAAATGATTAGCTACAGACCCTCCTTCCTGCATTCTAAAAGAGTAGAGCTTCTTCCTTAGGAATAACTTATTCACCAAGGATTTCCCCTGATAAATAGATGCCAGTCTCTTCCACAAGAGAGAGGCAATCTTCTCTTCATGCACATTGAGAAGAACTGAGTCTACCAAACAGAGCCTTATTAGCCCCTTAGATTTTCTATCTGCAAGGTCCCATTCTTCTTGCTTCATGCCTATAGGTTTAGTTCTAGACACAACAATCCAAAGATCTCGATCTACTAAGAGATCCTCCATCTTGAGTTTCCACAATTCAAAGTTACTGCCATTGAATTTCTCTATTTCAATCTTCCCAGATGAACTAGACATCTTAATCTATAAATAGAAATAACAATCTCTACAAAACTCCCACTGAACAGTATTGACACAAAAAACCCAATGTACCCCCAAGGATAACACAACTGGCCAGGCTCTGATACCACTTGTAAGGAAAATTAGATGTGGAAAACAATTCTCCTAACGTCAATACCTCAGGAAAGAATGCAGATACACTTTAAATTTTACAATTACAGTCAAGTCAAGATGCACTATGAAATAGATTTCAGAAACAGAGTATTTGACAAACACACATGAACACCAGATATACGTGGGAAAACCCTTACGGGAGAAAACCCACCACACCAAGAGAAATCACTTTGTATTACAGTAATAAAGATAACATACAATTGTCAGACTTATCTTTCTGGTGTCTGATTTACAGCAGCATTCACCATGAACAATAATGCATAGAACCTTTTCTCTTTACAGTCTTTACAAAATTGAATTCACACTGATATAGTTTGAACTCTTCACACTCCACTGTTGATTGAACCAACCCGATTACAAACTGCAATCACAGAGTATATCTCTATTGCTCCATGTCCATCAAGCTTCCTCACAGAACCATCATAATGAACCAATTGCTAACGGTTCACTTTCGGCTCCCTCTATTCGTCCACGAGATTCCACGTATGACAGTCAGACAGTCAACATAATTTGTAATGCTCTGGCATCTCGGTGAGACACTAACAGTGTCTCTCCGATGCCACATATACTTCATACCAATGTCGCCAAGAGTCATCGTAGTCGCCAAGATGTTCCATAAGTTACACCGAGCCATCAAGTAGTTGCCCAGACCTACCGCTTTTGCCAAGAGATCATAGCAAGTCACCAAAGGTATACCGCAGAAATAAATCATATCGAGCTCCAAATGATAGTCGGCAAGACTCACATCGTTCGCCAAGAGTTCATAGTGAGATAGAAAAGTTACACCGAAGTGTTCACCCATTGCCAAGACATTGCCCTTCGCTGAGAGAACACACCGATCTCCATATGTTACCCCGAAGACTCCAACATAAAACAATGTCTGCGAGACATGTAGCTCTTGCTAAGACTTCTCACCGAGCTCTATGACTTATCCTGAAAGCTTCATCAGTCACCAAGAGTTATACCGAAGATCCCACAAGATGTTCCTGTCGGCATGACTTTTATCTATCGCTAAGACCTTTCACCGAGACTCTTTGTTATGGTGAAGACAACATATGAATTCATGTCGGTAAGACATTCACTGTTCGCTGAGACGTCTTCCCGAATCATTAGAGTTACCTCGAAGACTTCAATACATACGATGTCAGCGAGAGATTAACACTTCACTGAGACATCTTAGCGACAACCTTCGGTTATCCCGAAGCCCGTAGTCGCCAAGAGTCTCGCCGATACACGATTGAATGGCCTTTCAGCCAGAGGTCTCCCGAGCGCTATAAGGTCATAACGAATACACTATGTTATAGCGATAGACTCCATAGTATAACCTTTCGGCAAGACAATAACAAGGTCACAGTGACCTGTTCATAAATGAATGAAACAAACCTGCTAGTCAACCAGACAAAAAGAATGTCACACTGACTTGACTCTAATGGAGGTTTCAGCCTGTAATGTTTGAGGCACATATTTCCAACAAAATCCACTCAAAAAGATCTCATGTTGGATGAAAAAGTCATGCAAGACTTAATCCAACCATAACTACTCCTAAAAATGCTCTAAATGGAAACAAAAGGCCTATATTCCCTCAATAAAGTAATGAATCACCCTATCTTTTCTCCACATGTTTGCAAACAAAACTTAACTTCCCTAAATGCCTTCTATAATCATAAAGATTTCAGCAAAACTCATAAAAGCATAAAAGGTATTTATCCTATTTTGCATTATAATAGTCACATAACTTTATGATTTATAATATCATCATAAAAGTTAATGTGCTTTACATTTAACTCAAATGAAAAAAAGAAATAAACAAGGGTATAGTTCGACCTCTATATGCAAAAAGGTGAAAATACAAGATTTTTGTTGTGGCATATGTAACGCATAAGGAAAAATCTAAGCCATGGGAAATATTAATTTGTTCAGCATTTTTTGATAAGTAAAGTGATAAAAATCACTTCACTTGTATCGATGGAAAAAATAGGGTTTTCAACCCTAATCCAAAAGCCACGAATACTTCATTTTTCACATTACTATTTTGAAGCTTTTGAACGAAGCATAAGCCACCGCCATGAGGGTTTCATCTAGAGTAGAAAAATGACATTTCCTGGCAGATTCTTCAACAAAAAACAACTTCTACAGCTGAATAAGCATTCCAAAGGTATTCTTTTTTAAAAAATTGTCATATCCTATAGATAAAAGTGCTCAAAATCGAGCCATTCTTTGTATAAAGATGAAATAAGACTTCTTTTTGAACTTTCTCTTTATTTTCCTGAGTCATTTTCATGCAAAAATCTGCATTTTTTCCTCATGGCTGCGGGCTATGTACTATTATTTAGCAAGGAAATATGTTTCTATGTTCTTTTATTGTGCCTTATATGTTAATGCGGGCTTGATTACATAGAAAATATAAACTTCCTTTTGTATTTCCATTTCCCCTGTATCTTTGATGTGTATGGCCATGGGTTTTTGCACATCTTCAGAGTTTCAGCCATAGAAATTTTGAGACTGAGCTAGGGTATGTCATTTCCTATGCAAATAATGCCATTTTTCTATTCTTGTAAATGAAATATTGTTTCAAGCTCCATTTTTGTAAAAAAAATGAGGACATTCTTTTCTTTTTTGGTGCATATTCTCCTCCATTTTGCTCAGCTTTTGATAAATTTCATAATCCATTCAATAAAAAAATGTTGAGATCTTTCCTCTTTTATGCAGAAAAAGATGAGAATAATATTGGACTTCCTGTATATTTTTTGTTTCTTTTGTAAAAAAACAAAAAGTTCTCATTTTGATGGCCACAGATGCATACATTTTTTATATACTTTTATTGGGTAAAATCTTCATGGCCATGGTCACCTTTCTTGTAGGTGTATGGGGTTTCCTTTTGTTTCCATTTTTGATGAATTACCTCTTTCATTTGCTAAAGCAAAAAATAATGGATTTTACTTCCTGTCGGTTATAACCACATGGGTATCTTTCTTTTGCCTGTGATACCATGTAATTTTTTCCAGTATTATCATGATCACCTTTACTATGATAAGCTCGTGCAAGATTATACTATGAATTCAAGGAATTACTCAATCAAAACAAAAACTATTCAGTCAACTATTCCACAGAAGATGCTACTCTTTGAGATTTCATGTTATGTTTTAGGCGATGATTACTCTCATTTTGATTCATCAAGAAGCTTTTAAGAACTTACAGGTCACTACAGGATGACAGTATCATTAAGACCTTGTTCACTGTACTTAGTCTTTGCATCTTCTGATAAAATGATTGTGAACAGAAAAAACTAGATTACTGTAAAAAGCCTCTCTAAACTATTTTGTGCCCTCCAAGAAAATATGCCTATTGGAAATGCTTCCTCATTAGTACCCATGTAGTTGCACTAGCTTTGTGACAGTACCAAAGATATGATTACTTATGCATATTCAAGGTAGTTAAGTATTCTTGAAAAAGTAAAGATGTCACCTTATAGGTTATCACTCGTCTATCATGGAATACCATATGAAGAGTCCCCTGGAGAATTATGGCTTGGCTCCATGCAATACAAATAACAGGCTACATAATATTTCCCAAAAGATATCTAGAAGTAAACCCAACCGCATTTATGATCTCTGTCTGCACCTTTTCCTTAAATCTATCTTTCCCACTGTATTGTGCATGATTTAGTGTATTATGTACCATGTGTGACCGTTCCATTAGACTGTTTACTCATGAATCTGTTCCCCATGCTTTCTTATTCATTAATATAGCAGATGTGTTCTTGAAGGACTGTAAATGTAGACTTCATTGATGACTGTCTCTGAAACACTTCAAAGACTCAAACTTCCTGTAGCATTACTTATATCTGCTCCATGTGATTCATGTTAGCTTCTGATAGCTCCTTCTGAATGATTATGTTGTCTTTATAACCTTTTTACTATTTCAATGAGCAAATACTTATCAACTATAACAATGATGTTATCATTCCATGATCAATGAGTGCCATTATTTAGTTCCATAATATTGCAAAATATTTTGCATTATGAATATAAAGCAATCATGATTGATATCAACTTTCAAGTAATCCCATATATACTTAGATATTTATAAGACTATGCACAGACTAAAATAATGCAATAATTACTGTGAGCTAGGCTCAACCCTTGTGGGAGCCACATTTATCCCACTCAAATTTAATCTGATAGATGACTGCACCTGTAATTGCACATGAAACAAACAAGTTAGAAAAAATGACTGTCTCTTGTGTGTACATTGACTAAATAGATTTCCTAGACACCTGAGGCATTCATTGATCTTTTGATGCACATGGAGAAAAATTAACACATGAATAGGTGGATAAGAATAAATGATCATGTATAGTTATGACTTTTCATTGCTTAGAGTATAACTCTAACACATTACTTGACCATTGCAAAAACATGAGCGTATGAAAACTAGGAAGGACAAGCAACGAGGACGACACTGGAGCGAGACAAACATCAACTAGTCATTCAGGCAATGACTAGTCATCCCTCTACATGCTTATTTATTTCCTTCATCTATTCATGTATTGATTTATCTTTATTTGCATCAAAGAAAAGTCAGTCTCACGGCTTGCTGTGTGAGACACATGTACCTTATCACATTCAATAAAGATTACATTTTTTAGAAATATGTGTCTTTTTGTATTACATGCATATGTATGAATGTAATAGTCTGTAGTTGTAACCTTTTCAGATTTTTTCATTTATACATTTGAATGTGATGAAGGAGGATAATAAAAGTACCTTACTTTCCTCAGTTTAGAAACAAATTCTACCCCTTTGAACCAATGAGTGAAAAATGGGTAACAATTAAATGATTTGTTTGATGGTAATGGTGTGGATTGATTTTGCAAAGGTTCTAGGATGAAGGAGTGGAAGGACAGATGAGGGATTCTTATGTGCAAGCTTCTTCAAGATGACATATTATGGAGTCAAATGGGGTGGATATGTTATGGCTAGGACTCATGCAATTATTTTTGGATCAGCCATTGCTAGACATAAATAGATGGTTTTGATCATGCTTGAGAAAATTATCTTTATATATGTCTAATTTCTTATTATGTGAGCTATGGATAGTATTAATGTGATTATTTTGAGACAAATTTTTAGGATTATCTTCAATAGTGATGTCACCTTGGTCAATAAAATATTGAATGAGATTTTTGAATTTTATACAATCATGAGTCTTATGTCCTTTGGCCCTATGATATTCAAAAAATTATGTATTTCCAACATGCGGGTTTGACTTGAGGTTCATATTGTCTTATTTTTAGGAGCATTATTAAGATTGATTGGAACAACTTCAGAAGTGTTGACTCAATAGGATCTCCCAAAGGAGTATATTTTTGTCATGTGGTATTATTTTGCCTAGGAGGACCTCTCTGTGAATTATTTTGAATAGTCATTGATGCTTGAGCATTAGGTGGCACTTGTAAGTTTAATGTGGGTTGAGAATTTTGGGCCATCTTGGTATCAACTTGTATAGGAGTGAATTTGCACCCCCTTGCTAATTCCCCTTTTACATCCTTCACGAAGAAGAAAAATCAAATCTGACCATGTAATTCCACGTCCTCATTCTGAACTCCATCCACTTGGCGCTTGTTTTTAGTGTCAATGGGGGAATTTTTGTCAGGAACGCATGCACGACGTGTGGACATCTACGCGGTGCGCTACCATCCTGATAGGATTCCTACCTTTGGAATCTATAGAGGCATTAGGTTCTCCATTGGCGATGAAATGTAACGCCCTTGTGCCTTTCAATTTCCCTTTGAACGACTCTTTCCCTCCCAATTCATCCTATAATGCCTATCTTTCATCTTTATTCCATCTTCTTGGCACTCATTCAATCTTGCTTCACATTCTTGGCATTCTCACTCCATATTCTTGCAACTTCAAGATACTAGCTGCACTATCAACTCTCTCAACAATTACAAGATTATTCACATCTACCACAGAAGCTGTAACTGGGTGTCTTGCAAGACTCTTTCAACATTGTTACAACCACGTTGAATTTGCCACAATTGTAGACTTGCATTCCTTTTTCATTGGCCTTGAGTTCCTTTGGTCGAGGGCGGTATTGTTTACTTTCCACTACATTGTTGTTGAATATGAGTAGCATAGTTCCTCTTGTAGTGTTTTGGTTTCATTTCCTTTCCAGCATAGTCTCTTTATAGTATTTCTACTCTTTTATCTATCTAGCTATCCATGGAGGTGGAAACACCAAAATGAGGGTTTAACTACAACAAGCCTAGAAACAGCCCCAACATTTTTCCTCACTCTTATGTGTGTAGGTACTCATTCGTGTGGAGCTTGCTAGTGAACTTGACTTTTCGTGAGTTAAACCTTCACCACCTTTGTTCTTGTCACTTCTATATCACCTTTCTCATTATTTTGGTTATTTTTTTATTTATCATTTTAGTTATCACTTTAAACCTCATCTGCTAAGTTGTCAGTAGGTTTCTTGCACTCTTAACTATTCTCTTGCACTGTCTGTACGGACACTGGTGCACCTGTGAGACACCAACACATCACACTGTTGTCCTTGTCCTACGTTGTCCTTTGGCAGAGAGTTGTTTGAGGTATAGTCTGGGTTCTAGGAGCCTACTCATTTAACCCCATTAAAACTCTCAGACTAGCAAAGTGGTAGAAGCACTGAAAGTGCTCTTCATTCTCTATCCCTAGCATCGAACACTTTTCCAACTTGAGGTAGATTAGGGTAGCCTTCTTCTCTTGGATCTTTGTGACTTGGAGCCTTGGTGTGGTTGGTCCCTCTCCTCTACATTTTTGTGAACCCGACGTGAACCATTTTGATTATGTTTGGCAGTGTTGAAAGACCCTTTCCTTGTATCCTAGTGTTGTTGTGGGTGTGAGTGTTGCGAGGAGCCTAGCCTTGCAACCCAACCTATGAACCCTAATGGCATAGCTGGAAGGTTCCCTAAGCATTGCAAAATGAAGCCTTGAGTGGGTCACCATCTAACTGTGAAACCCTTGGGGGCATCTGTGAAAGTTTTGTTTAGTGTACGTAGAAATGGCCTCATTCTTACATCTACCCATCCCATCTGTGCAACTTTTGAGTGGATCTCTTGTTAGGGTTAGAGATGGCAGATCTAATAATTAAATACAGATTTTATATAATAAACAGAGAAACTAAAACATACACAGAATAAATCATAACACAAAGAATTTAACGTGGTTCACCCAATCCGGGCTACATCCACCAAACCGCAACCATCCAATACTTTTATTATCCAGTAAAAACCCTATTACAATCTTGCGAA
>VDFB02358134.1:144892700-144930553 GCA_007258455.2 Sequoia sempervirens
GAGTCCATTTCTTCTTTCATTCCATGCTCCCACTGAACTTTGGTATCCACCTGCATAGCTTCATCATAATATTCTGGTTCACCAGCATCAGTTAACATAATAGTATACAAAGAGGGAGAGAATCTTTCTGGAGGTCTACTTAACCTTGAAGATCATCTAACAGGAGTTTGTGGTATTTGTTGTTGCTGTTGTTGCCCAGCATGAGGAACCACTGAAACATCATTGTTTGGAGTATCATCCAACACTACATAATCATTTTCTTTCTTCTCATGTTGCAGCAACAGATCTTTGTACAACACTTTTCATTGAATATGACATCCCTACTTCTCACAATTTCTTGATTTTCAAAATCCCAAAGCCTATAACCAAATTCATCAATGCCATATCCAACAAATACACATTTCTTTGATTTTGCATCAGGCTTGGTTCTATTTTCAGAATCTACATGAGCAAATGCTTCACAACCGAAGGTTTTTAGAAATGAATAACTCACCTTCTTACCTTTCTATGCTTCCTCTGGAATACCACAACCTAGAGGATTAGAAGGACCTCTGTTGATTAAATAAACAGCAGTGTTTACAGTCTCTGCCCACATTTTTAAAGGTAGCCTAGCATGCAATCTCATAGTTTGTGCACGCTCCATTATTGTCCTATTCATGCACTCAGCCACTCCATTTTCCTGTGGAGTCCTTGGAACCATTTTCTGCCTACGAATACCATTAGAGGAGCAATAATCTTCAAACTCTTTACTGCAATACTCACCACCATTATTAGATCTGAGACATTTTATCTTTTTACCTGTCTCATTCTCAACCAAGCTTCTCCATTTTTTCAAAGTTTCAAATACATCAGATTTCTGCCTAAGGAAATAAATCCATACCTTTCTAGTTGCATCATCAATGAATGTAACATAATACAGAGAGCCACCGAGAGAAGATACCTGAGCTGGTCCCCATACATCCGTATGCACAAGCTCCAATTTCTCATCTTTCTTTTGCTTCCCATCCTTGAGAAACTAACTCTCTTTTGTTTTCCATACACACAACTTTCACAAAATCCATATTAACACATTTTAGACCTGGTAAAACATTATTTGAATGAAGTACTTTCATACCTTTTG
Source organism: Sequoia sempervirens (assembly GCA_007258455.2). Lineage (NCBI taxonomy): Eukaryota > Viridiplantae > Streptophyta > Pinopsida > Cupressales > Cupressaceae > Sequoia > Sequoia sempervirens. The sequence goes on from VDFB02358134.1 coordinate 144,893,821, forward strand.
CACTCATATGCCCAAGTCTATTATGCCATATAATCTCGAGTCCACAACAACGTGATGATCTTCTACACTGAAGCTATAACCGCTTTCTGAACATTGACCTTTTCTGTAACAATTAAAGTAGAAGGAAATTATGACGTACAAAGATATAAGGTGCCTACTTTCACACCTTTTGCTACAACTAAGGCACCCTTTGTGACCTTCCAATTTTTATCACTAAATGTAACAACACAACCTTCATCATCTAGTTGCCCTGCTGAAATTAAATTTTGCTTAACTTTGGAACATGCCTTACCTCACATAGTAGCCAATGATTCCCATTCTGCAACTTAATCTTGATTCTTCCCTTTCCAACAATCTGATAGGGTTCATTATCTCCTAAATAAACCAGCCCAAAATCCCCTTGGAAATAATCAAGAAAATAACTTCTATGGGGGGTAGCATGAAATGAAGCCCCTGAATCTAACACCCAAGAATCATCAGCATTATCAAGGGAAAGAATCAAAGCATCCTCATCAGATTTATTACTTACCACATTTGCCTCTTTGCTTCCTTCCTTTTTGTCTCCATCTTTATTTTTTGAGACCAACAATCTTTCTTCAAATGACCCGGCTTACCACAGTACCAGCAATCCCTCTTGTCTCTGGATTGGGACCTTTTGTCCTTTGATTTTCCTCGTGACTTCCCATGATTTCCAGAATTGTTTCCTCTCTCCTTTGCTCTACCCCTACTTTCTGCATTCAAAACACTTTGCCTGATGTGGATGTTCCACCGAGCTTTTCCTACTTAATTTCCTCACTCAAAATAACACCAACAACATCATCAAACTTCAATGTATTCAACCATAAACAGAATTGCTAATGCCATTACCAAGCTATTCCAGCTTTCAGGCAAAGAACACAAATCAAAAGAGCCCTAACTTCTTCATCAAAGTTTACTTTTACGAAGTTAATTGACTGGTGACCGTATTAAACTCATTCAAATGATCAGTAACTGACCCACCTTCTACCATTTTCATATTAAATAAACACTTCATAAGAAATACCTTATTCGAAGCGGAAGGCTTTTCATATAACTTTTCCAGGGTTTCCATCAACTCTTGAGTTATCTTTGTTGTTGTAATATTGAATGCCACCCATTGTGCCAGGCACAAATGAATACTGCCAAGAGCCTTTCTATCCAAGATCTCCCAGTCCTCATCTGACATTGCTGTAGGTTTCTTGGTTTTCCTTTCCAATGGCCATCATAAATCCTTCTGATAGAGATAGTCCTCCATCTGCATCTTCCATAACTGATAGTTCTGCCCATTAAACTTCTCAACCTTCTTACCCTCGTCTGCCATTGCTCCCACTCAACCGTGAGACTTTCCTACAGACGATAATCGAAACACAACTCGCTCTGATACCACTTGTTAGGGTTAGAGATGGTAGATCTAATAATTAAATGCAGATTTTATATAATAAACAGAGAAACTAAAACATACACAAAATAAATCATAACACAAAGAATTTAACGTGGTTCACCCAATCCGGGCTACATCCACCAAACCGCAGCCATTCAATACTTTTATTATCCAGTAAAAACCCTATTACAATCTTGCGAATAATCGTGTTTTTCATCATACAGTAATACCCATCTGAACCCCTTTTACAGGGGGCCGGGGTGTACAGTATACCATGGGCTATACAGTATAGCATGATCAGTCGCCACATACCAACATCTCCTACCATAACTTTTACCTCGTAGGATTTGTCAATGAACTCCAACAAAAAACCATCTCCCTTATATAGCCCCACATGTATCAATGGAAACACCATAACGAATGTTATCGTAGTCCCTACATGTCAGGTAAATGTCATTACACAGGAGATCATGTTAATCAATTTCTTACACAAGGATGGGTATGACGAATCTAGGACTATTTGTACACATGATGGTATTTTTGTTCCTCCCATCGGTTGCATCACCTTGTAGGTCCTAGTTGGTCCTAGAACCGTAAATTCACTCTTTGACATCATCCCGGGGTCTGAATTGTTCAGGGTAAAACTAGGCATCCCTTGGTTGGTTGTTATGAATAGAGTTCCCTCGGTAGTCGATAAGTGCCTAAATTTTTCCCATGAGAGTTTGGTGCATGTAGTCCATGACACCGATTATAGACCGTCGATTGCGCGTGGGGGCTACTCATTGGATCACTTTTGGCCTGCCCCTATTGGTCCACTTCTTCCTAGGACAGACCTTTGTACTAAGCTTATGTGAAGTATAAGAGTGGGGGCATAATTCCTAAGGTGATATACCCTCCTTATCCCTATGCCATTTCACATAGAGCTTTCATGAAGGCAAACAATGAGGATACCTTGGCTTGAAAAAGGGAAGAAGAGAAGCACACCTAGGGCCCTTCTTCTTCTTCTTCCACTATCCCACTTGTCACTTCCTCTCGCCCTGCTACGATGCCATTGGCTTATGCTCCTAGGTGTTTGTTGGAGAGCTCGATGGTGCCCACTTGGTGAAAGCCCAAGCATCTAGCATTTGAACTTCTCGTCTTACCTATGGTGCCTCAACCCATTTTGTATGGTAAGGGGAAGGGTCCTCGTGGATCATCTTTGATGTCTTTTCCTCCATGGCTTCCTACTACTCCTTCCTTCAAGGCAGTGAATGGGAAAAGGCTCATCACTGAGGCACTCGAGCCTGCTCCCCCTACTTTTTTTCCATCATCCTCTCCATATCCTCCTCCTATTCCTGTTTAGGAGTCCCTCCCTCCATAGAAAATGGTTGTGATGGATACTTTGATGGTCAAATAGGGGTCTTTTGTCGCTTCTCAAGTTGTGCCCTCTAGCTCTTGGAGTCATAGAAACCAGGTGGCGCACGAGTGCAAGCGTCAGAGGAAGGCTTTGGCCGCTAATCAGGCCGCCTTGTAGAAGAAGGAAGAGGAGTCGACAACTCCTACTTTGGCATCTTCTATAATTGTGACCTCCCCTTCCATCCTCTCTACTTTTCTTCCTTCAACTTCAGTCTTACTTTTGACTCCCGTTGCAAGCGTGAATGATCCACGCCCGAAGAGGGTGCAGGTGTTTATTGGTCCTTTGGTTGAGCCACCCCTTTTGATGTCCCTTCTGGACATCCCACCATTTTTAAAGCCCATGGACATGTCAAATACCTCAGTGGTTTCCACCGTGGTTTTCTCCTCTTCCTCTACACCCTCTGCTTCATATGTGGTGATCTCGCATCCCTCAATGAAGCAAAAGATGGAGGATGAACCTGCTAGCAATGAGGGTCGAAAGAAGGGTTCACCTCCTTTAGAGGGTGGTTCTATGTTGGCTTGTGTCATCCTAGTGACAGAGGAAGCCCCGACATCCCCAAATTTTGTCACTACTCTCAAGTCTTTTGATGAGCCTAGTAGTAGACCTCGGGTGTCGCCTCCCTTGCCCATTTAGTTGATAGATGGCACTCTTGTAAAGTGCATGTTTAACTCTATGGATGAGGTCCCATCCCTATCAAAAAATTTTGCAAGATCACTGAAATTCACCCCATAGGAACTGAGTGGAGAAGACCTTGAGGGGCCTTCTTCCTTAGCTCTTGTTGCAGGAGGGTCAGAGGGTTCCCCCTTGATATTCCTCCCTTGTGGGCTTTTCTGCCCTCCCCTTATAGTGATCTATATTGGGAGAATGATGACCTCTTGGTTGATGAGGACTAGGGGGTGCCTCTTCTTTTTCTGTAGATTAGATTGTGTGTGTGTGTATTGTGTTCCCCCATGCTTGTTTTATATGTTCCTGGATGACCCTTGTCACCCCTGTAGGTGCTTGGATACAAGAGTGTTTTTATTTCATAAAAAATCTTCTATTTGTCACATAATTCTTCTCTTTGTCATGTATTGACTTTCAATAATTTGGGACAATGCAAAGTGTTGGGGGCATTTAGACTTCCCTTCCATGTTGACCCATTTTTTTTATTTTCATTTTGTCTGCATGTGCCTTCTTCACATGGTTTGATATAGTAGGGGGTTGATGATAGTTCATTTATATACTATTATATTACAGTTCATTTTTTATTTTCATTTTATCTTCATGTGTCTCCTTTCTTTGCATCTTTCTCTTTTGCTTGTTTCATGATGTTGTGGTGATCATGTGTTGTCCCTTGCATGTGCAACAACATTACCATAGTTACGTCTTGTTATGTCCTGTGGGCCACAAAATCACTTTTTTATTCTTTATTTTCTCTCCTTAGGATGTCATGTGCCTTTTCGTTCGACCCACACCATCCTAAGGGGGGGCTCTCATATCACTTTGATTTTCAATAAATGCATTTGATGGCCAACAAATATTTTCTTGAAAATATTTAATATTTTTCAAAAATCGCATTCCTCAACAAGGACCCCTAGCAGAACTTTTCCTTCATCACAGGTTCTTAAAGAAATAATTTGAAAAACTTTCCTTCAAGGAGGGAGCACCTTCTCCTATGGGTGAAGTTATGACATTACCCTTGTGAGGGGGATTTCTTCCTTTCAAATTCCTTGATGAAGTGAAGTATTTTGAAAGGATTCCTTGATGTTGAATTGATTTGTGAAAAATACTCTTGCACTTTCAAACTGAATGTCCCTTGAGTGGACCCCCTCTTCTTTTAAAGGGTTCTTGAGGGATCTCTTTGAAAGCTTCTCCTTCAATCTTTGGCTATCTACATGATTGTTTGCTTGTCTTCCTGCGTGGATTTTTGTTTTCTAACATGTTTTGTCTATGGATTAACATGTTGCTTTGTAGGTGCGCTTGTGAAGCTACTTTCCAATCCGACTCTGCAAAGTCCCCCTCACATTAGGCTTCCTTCAAGAGAGAGTACTTGGGGGTACCTTCTTGGAAATTCCAAGGACCTGTGAAGCACTTACATCCTGCGAGATTTGTTCACCATTGGTCTATGGACCTTTGGTGCATTTTGCTCAATCCTCGTCAGGAGAGAGTACCTGTTGAGTTATTTGCTTGCCCTACACTTTGGAGTACGCCAGATTGTGGTCTGCTACCTCAATGGTTCAGATATATTTTCTTGGAACCCTTCCAACCTACCTTACCAAACACTCATTGGCACTCATGTTCGCTAAAGTGGGGGGAAAATGAATAGGAGTGAATTTGAAACCTCTTACAAATTCCCCTTTTACATCCTTCACCTTAGAAAAATAAAATTTAACCATGTAATTCCATATCCTCATTCCGAACTCCATCCACTTGACACTTGTTTTTAGTGTCAGTGGGGGAATTTCTATCAGGAACACGCGCGTAGTGCGCAAACGTCTGTGCAGTGCACTGTCATCCTAATAGGATTCCTACCTTTGGAATTTGTAGAGGCATTACGTTCTCCATTGGTGAAGAAACGTAATTCCCTTGTGCCTTTCATCCGACCTTTGAATAGATCTTTCCCTCCCAATTCATCCTAGAATGCCTATCTTTCATCTTCATTCCATCTTCTTGACACTCATTTGATCTTACTTCACATTCTTGGCATTATTGCTCCATACTCTTGCAACTTCAAGCTACTAGCTGCACTATCAACTCTCTCAACAATCACAACATTCTTCACATCTACCACAAAATTTTCAACTTAGGTCCCACAAGACTACTTTCAACACTACTACGACCATGTCAACTTTGCCATGGTTGTAGGCTTGCATTCCTCTCTTATTGGCCTTGAGTGCCTTTGGTCAAGGGTAGTATTGTTTACTTTCCACTACATTGTTGTTGGATTTGAGTTACAACATAGTGCCTCTTGTAGTGTTTTGGTTTCATTTCCTTTCTAACATAGTCTCTTTATTGTATTTCTACTCTTTTATCTATTTGGTTGTCTGTGGAGTTGGAAACACCAAAACGCGGGTTTGATTGTGGCAAGCCTTGAAATAGCCCCAAAAATTTTCCTTGCTCTTTTGTGTGTAGGTACTCATTCGTGTGGAGCTTGCTAGCGAACTAGACTTTTCATGAGTTAAATCTTCACCACCTTTGTTCTTGTTACTTCTATATCACCTTTCTCATTATTTTGGTTATTTTGTCTTTATCATTTTAGTTATCACTTTAAACCTCAATTGCTAAGTTGTTAGTAGGTTTCGTTCACTCTTGACTATTCTCTTCCACTGTCTATTCGTACGGATGCCAACACACCTGTGAGATGCCAGTGCACCACGCTGTCATCCCTGTCATGTGTTGTTGTCCTCTGGCAGAGAGTTGTCTGAGGTACAGTCTGGGTTCCAAGAGCCTGCTTGTTTAGCCCCATTAAAACTCTTGGATTAGTAGAGTGATAGAAGCACTAAGAGTGCTCTTCATTCACTATCCCTAGCATCAAACACTTGTCCAAATTGAGGTAGATTGGGGTAGCCTTCTACTCTCTACTCTTTGTGACCCAGAGCCTTGGTGTGGTTGGTCCCCCTCCTCTACACAACCAAGTTGTCGTTGACTACATTTTTTTTTTTAGACTAGAAATGAGGTTTTTCATTGGAGGAACTTGTGTTATCTTTGTTTTCTTTGTATATTTTCACAAGTCCTTTCAAGTTATGAGGGATTTCTCGATAGTAAGTCATTTCTCTATGATTTCATCAAAAGTGTTAGAACATTGAACCCGCAAGTGGAATCCTATCTCAATATTTAAATTTTGTATGAACATCTAGACTAGGTTTTTTTTAGTATATGACATGGACACTTGCTAGCTGAGTTCCTCCACCTCTTTAGGAAGGAGGCAAAAGTTTCTCCATTATTTATTTTGGTATTGCATAGATTTGTCATGGAGACTTTGTGTTCAATGTTAAATGAGAAATGTTAAATAAATTTCTCTACCAGTTCTTGAAAATTTCTAATGCCATGTTGGATATGAGAAAACCATTCCATAGCTTGTCCCACTAAGCTTCATGGGAAGAGGCACATAAGATAAGTGTTGTTGTAAGCCACCTCTAAGAAAAATATATAGAATTTTTGATATGTTCACGAGGATCTCCCCTTCCCTTGTATTTATCAAATTTTGACATTTCAAAATTATGAGGGAAGGGTGGCATTGGTATCATTCTATCAAAAGGATAAGGACATATGTCCTCCTATGTATAACTCCTCTTTGTTGATCCTATTTGAATTTTAGAGATTTTTTGTTGCAAGTTGTGGATCTATTGAGCCAAATCATTTGGATGTGTGGAAGTAGGTGTGTTAAAGGTATTGTATGTGAAAATGAGATGGGTGGATGATTGGCCTTGGGGAAAGCTTATTTGTTGGCTATTTTGTGGAATGTATGCATTGCATTGTGGAGAGTAAGTGTTTGCGAATATATTTGACGTGGTAAATTTGTTTGGTGAAGTGAATTGTTGTTAAGGTGCTATGGAGTTTTGAGGTAGATTATGTGAGAAGATGTTTTGATTATGTGGAATTATGCTTTGATTTAGTGGAATGCATGTGTGGGTGGATATGTTTGATGTGGCAAATAGGTTTGGTGAAATGAATTTTTGTTGAGGTGTTATGACATCTTGAGGTTGTGAGATGGGGTTGTAATTATGTGGGATGATGTTTTGATTTGGAAGAGGGTTGGATGGAGATGTTTGTGAAATGTATGATGTATGGGAAGGTGTAATGATGTTTTGATTATGTGGGATGATGGTTTGATTTTGAGGAGTTTTGGATGGAGGTTCTTGTGATAGGTACAATGTATGTGGAGGTGTTTGGATACTATTCATGGTGATAGTGTTGTTATGTGGATTGTTTCATTGGTATAATGGATTGGTGATTTGTAAAGAATATGGTGGAAGTTGAGTGTTTATCGGATGTATGGATACCTAGGTTGAATGTGTTGGAATGATTGATTGCAGAATGATGGTGGAAATTTGTTAGGGTATGGTATTGGAGGGTTGTGTAAAAATATTGGTCTATTGTTGAGTAGGAGTGTTGTTAGGTGGTTGCATGAAGGAATTAGTTTGTCATGGAATATTGTTGGAACCTATTCCTCCTAAGGTTTGTGATGAGGTGGTGTTGGTGATGTCTTGAATGAGCACGGTATCAAAGGTGGATGGTAACTTGGCACCTTGTGATAATGATAAGAAATATTGTTCATGATTTGTTGTGATAATAGTATCCACAAGTTTCATAGCGTTAGTTCCTTGTTGTGCTTCCACCAATTCTTTAGGTGTTATTCCTTTAATTATGTTGGGTGTAGTCTTAGGACTAGATGGTGGTGTTTCAAACCCTCTTGACACGAATAATTGTGAGGACTCTCCTTGTTTTTCTTGGAAAGGATTTATGCTTATGAGACCCATATTAGGATTTGGTTGATGTTTCATCTTTTTATTATTATAATACCTTGTTTCAACTAGCATACGATAGATTTTAAGAACTTTTTATTTTAAGGAATTTGATATGTTGGATAGTGAGACTAAGAAAGATCAAATGAATATCTAGTTCTTAGATGATGATTGAGATTTGATTTGATACGTTGAATTGGAACTAGACTAATGATTTCAAACCAATAGATAAGGGGGTGAACTATATTAACTTAGAAGTAGGCAAACTCCTAAGCTAATCTATAACACTAATAGGCTAATTTGACCTTTTACTTGGACAAGGAAAACTTCTAAGAAAAATGGAAAAATTAGAGATAAATGTGTGTAAGATCTAGATAACCTATGAAATAATTTTGGTAGATGATGGATTACTAATTATGGACGGGTCACTATTTTTGGTATAACATTGAACCTATTGTTGAGATTTTTTTTATGGATATGATCGAAAGATGGAAAGTATACATGTGATAATATCTAAAAAAATGGATATGGTATGTCTCAAGTTTGTTTGTGTATGCTAGTAGATTTTAGGTTTATTTATGTACATGTCTATTTCTAAAGTTTAAGGATTTTATTATAGTATGTTTAGTAACATTCATAATTAATTATGCTAAATGGAAGATCAATTACATTGCAGGATGGATCAATTACGTGAAATAGAGAGTCAATTACACAATTCTATGTAATTTTTCTCAATTTGGGACTCCAGAAGATTTTTTGAGTTCAAAATAGAATCAATTGTGCAATAGTTGCGCTAAAGGATAAATAATTATGAGTTTTGATAGATCAGTTTCACTACTCTATGGATTTTTTTGAAATTTGTTTGCTTTTGAGATTCTTGGCAAGAAAAATTAGAATCACTTAGTAAGACAATGGTTGTTTGATATTCTAGGGTAATAAACCAATTTTATTTTAGTAGCCTTGTACAAAAAAGATATGCCAAACATGACATACAACCTATGCTATTCAATCAAGGTGTGTCTCACAAGTGGAGGCCCAAGTAATAAAATACCATAGGATTGTGCTTAAGCACACTCCACTCTCAAAATAGGATAGCTAGGTATCTAGTGGCACAAGAGATCACCTTCCTCCTTCCCTTAAAGGCTTTTTAAACCCTCAAAATAATTCTCTCACCTTAGGATGGTACATGTTGGGAAGCTTTAGGCATGATATTGTACTTTGCACCCCACTAGATCAACGATCGATGGTCTTATGCTTCGAATAACAAGGATTTTAGTGGTGTCTGTGAACATTGAGACCATTTGTAATGCTCAAGATTGGGGGGTCTTCCCGCTCTCCTCACCTAACAAGTTTTGGAAAATTGAGGGTCTTATGACCTAGCTCAAATGATGTTGACCACACCTTGGGGTACAACTTTTGTTCTCCCCCCTTTCTACACCTTGCCAAAAAACATGATGAAGGTTTCCCTTGGGGTAATCAAGTCCCCAAGCATTCCTCCTACTAAATTAAAAAAGAAGAATATGATATTGTTTTTTATCCCCAGGCTCGCACTAGGCATAAGGGGAGAGCATACATAAATAACACTCCTTAGGTAAAAATAACAAAGATGTGGAATCAAAGGATTTTTTTGTCCCTCAGATCACATTAGGTGCAAGGGGAGAGCATACACACTAGTGAATCCACCAAACACGACAAACAAATTCTTTCCTTTAAAAATTCAAGTGTGAGTTATTCTAAAAAAACACAAAACCCTGCATCAAATATGTCATTAGTTTTAGAGTTTTTTGTCTTCTCCAAATGAAAGACAAGTTGCATAATTCAAATTAGTATCTAAAAATAAACCATAAAACATAGATCAATTGTGTTTTTTTGGATTAAATGCATAGCAAGGTTAATCAATTATGTGAAATGCAATATTATATATGTAAAACAAAGAGATTAATCCAAAAAAATAGAAATCATGAATCATATACCTAATCAATTACATCATTTACCTGATCAATTGCATCATTTACTTGATCAAATGCATAGTTTCCCCAATCGGTTGCATCCAATGCACAATTCTAGCTTCAAATGTTCAATTCTGGCATCAAAATCAATTGCGCAATTTCTAACATCAATCACACAATTTCTAGCATCAATTACACAATTTCTAGAATCAAGTATGAAATTATGGCATCAAATGCACAATTATGGCTTCAAATATGAATTTTTGACATCAAAATCAATTGTACAATTTCTAGCATCAATTGCACAATTATGGCGTCAAATGCACAATTCTAGTAAATTGAACCTACAAACAAAGAAAACATAGATCAAATGCACCCAAAAGTATCAAATATGTTGAATGGTGAATCAATTGCACCAAATGGTTGATCAAATGTGTCAAAATCTTGATCAGATGCACTGAAAGCCTAAAATTTCTATGTTGTGTATAGGATCAAATGCGTCGTTTGTCAAATCAAATGCATTGTTTGGTTGATCAAATGAGTCAAATTCTTGATCAAATGCATTGTTTCAACCTATAACTAATAACACAAAACCTTCACAAAAAATCATTAAAATAAACAAGACGTGGGTCCCACCAAGTGTGCCAGAATGTGGATCATGAAAAATTATTGTGAATAATGAACAACAAAAGCAAATAACAAATCACAATCAATTCAATAACCTTAATCAAGCATAAGGAAATCAAACATATAAAACAAAGAAAACCTGCATGATAACCTTGCTTAGCTCCATTGTTCTCCAATTCACCTTGAAGAATGGTATGTAGTTGCTCTCATATCTTTAGCACAAAATCATTCAAATGGTATGCGTATAGAGATCTTGCAAAGAGAGAGAAAGAGAGAGATAATGGATGAATGATGGTTGTATTTATAGATTTTATGTGCTACTAATCAATGGTTGAGATTGAACAAAATATTGAATAGGTCAATGGATGAGAATGTTTGAGAGGAATTGATGAGGAGTTAACTGATTTCATGATTTGAGCTAACTAACCGTATGAATCAGTTAAGATAATTTAGTGAAGAGATAAGTACGGGTGATTGTTAGTGAGACTGAATAGATTAGGGAGAAGACTGAATTGATTGATGAGTGAACTCAAAGTGAGTGGAAGTTGATTGATGAGGTGGAGATGCATGAACAATTAATAAAATAACTAAATTAATTATTTATTTATTTAATGTGCAAAGGGGAAATAAATAAAACAATAATTTTATTTATTTTTAGAAGATAGTGTTTGGAAGAATAATTAGTTTAATTAAATAAATATTCAATTATTATGATTTTAAAAAAATTAATTGAAGGTAAATTAATTAAATAATTATAAATCATTTAATCAATTGCAATAGGGGAAAATGATGAGATAAATGATTTAATTAAATAATTCAAAATTATTTAATCGAGATAGAAATGGAGGGAAAATTCAAATTTTAAATAATTAAATAATTAATAATTATTTAATTATCAAGGATGAAGGGGAAACAATGGTAATTTAATTAAATAATGAAATCATTTAATTAAATCTAGAAGACAAATTGATGAAGAAAGGTGACGAAAATTGATGATATTTTAGAAGAAATGAGTTAGTCAGATTTAGGTGTCTAAAGTTGCAAAATTTAGTTGCTTGATAGTTTCTAAGAAAATAAAGCTATCACAAAGTCTATTCACTACCCTTTCATCCATTTTTGTGAATGAAATGGTTGGTCTACTTAAATTTCTTTAGGGGTCACTTGTGCAGTGTTGATTAGGATGTTGAGATCTTTTCAATGATTCCATCTAAAGTATTTACATCATCATCCTTTACTTTAGCCTTAAAAATTTGGATTCTTTTGATCAGTGCACTTAACATTGGAATGATTATAGCTCTTGTTCCTATTGCACCATGTAATTGTCTTGGATGGTTTTCTCTTGTTTAAAGGTCGTATCTTATTTTGTGTGGTGATTGGTTCATGCTTTCTCTTATGATTGAACTCCTCCTCAATGATTTTCAAATAGTGATAGGTTTCTCCCATCATCTTAAAATTGATCAACTTCAATTCAAATTCAATGGATCGATTGAGGCTATTAGTAGTTAAGTACTTGATTTTTCTCTAACTTAAATGAGCTTAATCTTGCATAGAGATTATTGAAGGAATCGACATAAGCTTGGACTAGCTGGTCATGTCCTTACCTCAATTGTGACCACTTCATGTAGTGGTCTACATGTAAATATCTAGGGCAGTATTCATCCTCAAATGCTTCCAAAATTTTCTTCTAGTTTAACTCAAAATATTCTCCTATATGGTCATCCTCCAAAGGTGCTTGGGTTTGTCACCACTTCTTGATGGGTGAAGAGACATTTTCAAAAGTTCAATCTTAATTTCCTTCTCATAAAAAAAATCTTTAAAAAATAAGATTCTAATTGATCTAACTGGTTATCTATAACATCTAGGTTAATCTTTTCCTCAAACATAAGAGCATCTAGGTTTATTTAAAACCTAGGGAAGATCAATTGCCAAAATATCTGTAACTTGGCATTAAAGTTGATAAGACCATCCATTCAAGGAATTTTCTAACTTGGTTGAATTGGAACTGTTGTTGATCCATGAGTTATTCTTCAATTTCAATCTAGATCATTGCATGTTGTAGACATGTAAAAATGACCTAACACTTATCACACATCCTAAATGAAATTTTCTCATCATCGACATCATTAACACCTAATATTACTACATTTTACATCATTTACATCAAAAACCCTAATTTCCTCTATTTAATTAATTCGCTATTTCATCATTCATCTAGCTTTATTCCTCCTGATTAATTAAATAACGTAAATTATTTAATTATGTCGCTAATTTACCTTGTTCCCCTAAATCAATTAAATTATTAATACTTAATAGTTTAATTAAATTACTTTCCCCTAAACTTGAATAATTAAATAAACTATTCAAACATCATTCAAAAAGGTCAAATAAACAAATATAACTTTATTTTTTAAAGCCAAACATGGCTTACACGTTCAACTCAAAAAGCTTAATTAATTAATTCAATTAATTAATTATCCTCACCCCCTTTTGTGATTGAGCAAATCATGATCACCGATTGCTCACTCTGATTGGCTAACCGATTCATCTATTTCCTAACTAATCCATCTATTCTTCAATCCCACTCATCTCTCCATCTATTTCCTCAATTCTACTAAACACTCAACTTGATTTCATCAATCACACAGATTACGTAATCAAAATCCACTAATTCTTCCAATCTATTTCCTCTCAACGGTTTCAAATTGTTGATCATGATCTTTTTCAACTAAATTTGGATCGTTCATTTCAAAACGTGAAATCTATAAAATAACCTTCTACCTTCACACAAATCATCTAAAATTCACATAAACGAAGCGTTGTGCAATTATCTCTTGAGCACGTTACGATTTATCATCACCATTCTAGTTCAACCTTTGCACACATTGAAGCTTTTGCAACGCATAATGGAGGCTTTGCATTGATTACAATAATTCGACACCAAATGGAAATACAACTTCGACATGAGATGGGTAACGATATAGTTTATTGAATCCATTGTTTGTTCTTTGTTTGCTAATACTTTGATCATTGAATTCAGTAAGTTCATTTTGTTCATTTAATGAGCAATGGGTATGGAATCTTGATCTGTGTTTGAATTAAGCTTTTGCTTGATTCATTTATGGTGATTTTTGTATGCTTCTGATTTCCCCATTATGACACATGTATCCCCTCTTTTGTTGGTTTGGCCATTCTAAAATGAGTTGGTAGGTATTTTATGGATTTTGAGGTTTGATGGTAAATCTTAGATTCTTTGATCACATTCAATGAGTCATGCAAGATGCAAGTAAACCACTCTAATATCATTACTCTTGGGACCATCTTGAATCTTGATGGACAACTCCCTAGATGAGGATCTACATGAAGTTATAGGCATGCACAAAAGCTTTATGAGACAAAGAAGATTAAAGAAAGAGAGATATAGAGTATTATTGTTTATCTGTTTATTTTGTACATGACATTCTCTTAAGAAGGATCTATGATTTTTATCTACCTATCTTGATTAGTTAATTATGTTAAGCTATGTTACTTATATATGTATATACAAATTATATCTTTCATGTTGTGAAGGTTGAGACTCACTATGAATAATCATTTACTTGTATGAATCCTTATCTCCTAATAATTGTGGAGTGTAACTATTTGTTGGCAAGTGTCAAATGTGATGGTGGATGATGGCATAATACAATCCATAGGGGTGCCACTTAGATTTCCATGATGTAGACTTCAACATCTAAAGTTCAAAGTGTGATGCTTTGAACACTACAATGAGTTGTAGTGTGAGTTAGACTATGGTTTGGATTGGAGGTGTATAAGACCTTGTTGAAACTATGGTAGAAATCATAAATGTTTGGTGCATTCTTGGTTATCATAGGTATGTTTGATCTTTGGTGTAGTGCTCTATATCACTATTAGATTATGTGTTTGAAAATTGTTGGAGATAGATAGTTAGCCTCCACATTATTACAAGCATCAAGGAGGTGCTTTGCTATATCAAAAAATATTTAAGTGTTCCTACAACCACCACAAGCCATGAGAATGGTCTTGGCATTGTCATAAGAACCTTTCTTGATAAATCCTTTTGGATTAAGGGTTGGGTTGAGAAAGTCACTATTGAGTTTTAATATTTTTTAGGATTTTCTCAACCACTAGGGAAGCACCATGTGCACCATGAGCTAGGTTACTCTTGATTGTACCATGTATACCACTCCTCTTACCTTATGTAGATAGAGCCATTTTTCTACCTCCCATATAACAAGGTTGGTCTGCATTTCCTTGTGGTAAATCTTTAAGACAATATAGAGTGACATTGAGGCCATGGTTACCAATTTATCACCTGGATGGGGTGTTATTGTCCTCTTGTCTATGTAGGATACATTAGGTACACAAGATGAATGGGAGGCTCTAGCTTTGTCTGATGAGCACTCATAGTGAGTGGTTCCCTACCATGACAACCCCTCCATCACTGTGTGCTTAAGTTTTTTTTTTCAATATCATTTGATTGTGTGTTTTGAGTATGTTTGGTGTTTCATTTGTGCATGCCAACTACCCATATTTTTATTATAAAGGTTATAATCATATTTCTCAAAATTTTATAGTAGCTTATGTTGTGTAAAGGAATAAAAAGATTTACATAAATAATCTAGGTTAATAAAATTATTGCAAACAATAAGCATAATTAACAAGATTAATTAGGAGGGCTTGATCAATATATATGTGATGAATATTTGAAAATTAAAGTGGGGGGAAGATGCACTTAACTTTGGAAACAATGATAAAAAAACACTACCAATACCATTCTAAATCATTTAACACATAACAAAAAATAATTCTCTCGGTTTAGAAGATGCCTCAATGTTAGTACAGACTTAGAGTTGTGTAGTTTGAATATAAGTCCCATTGGTTTAATTTTGAGTGTTGTGAGAATGATTTGGTGCCACATGAATGAATTGATGAAATTCATGTGTAGAGATTTATTTGCCTTCACCTTGTGTTTGAATCTATCATGGAGATGTTTACAAACACTTTTGGGGAGATTGTTAGATTACTAGGACTAGGTTCTCGTAGGTCACCCCCTTGAATGGATAGATTGTATAGTTTTGAGCCAATAATCATAAACAACATGTGGACAAGCTATACGATTTTGATGTAGATGATGTTTATTAGTCCCTTAAAAATGAAGAATGTTTTAGTACTTTCTTCTTATTCAACCATATGAACTAATTGTACATTGAATGACTTTAAATACAAAAACATAACAATGAATATACACAAATACATGTCAAGTTGATTCACACCAACTCATAAGAAAGAATAGAACTCTTAAAATTTAAATTCTAAATTTGAAATTCAATTCCAAATATTGTGAAAATAAATAAAATACTAATTTTAAAATATTATATTATATAAATAAATAAATAATAATATATAAAAATATGAATAAATGAAAAGAAATAAGTGTAACAGGGGAATTCAATCTAACTAAAAGATACTATTTTCTAACTAAATTATGAACCATAATAATTTTATTCTAAGATTACACAACTTTAAATAGAAATATTCTGCTTCTACTCAATAAAGAAAGATAAAAATAATGTTTTGATTAGGGGTAAAAAACAGGGTTTGAAGGGGCCCGAAACCCTTTACAAAGGAAGACAGTTGAAACTCAAGATAGCAATAGTAAGCATGAAGCAACCCAACAACAAGCTGCTAAAAAAGAAAACTCACATACCACCAACAACCACTACCAGAAAATCAAGACATCACATGCTATGAAAGACACATAAGCATGGGCTCGAAGCCCAGATACAACCTGGTTTTATTCGGGACCAGAAACCCCATTGATTGTAAAAACCACCTAAAACACTCAAGCAACAAAACTGCATAGCAACAACCAACCTTCTGCACAGAAGCAGCAAAACACAACCCAACACAAGAAAATGAAATCTAATGGTACAAACCACCATTAAACCCAACCTCCTAATCAAAAACACCAACACACAAGAGGAGAAACTCCCCTTGAAGCAACCAAGCACACCACAAACCAACTCCAAGTCCACCTCAAGAGGATTGAGCTCCCCTCTATAGAAGAGGAAACTGTGAGAAGCCAAAACACCAAGAGCACTCCTCTCCAACAACCTCGGGCTCCACCTCGATAAGAGAAGCTTCCACCTCAACAGGAGCACCTCCAGAGGAAACCAGAAAAGGG
Source organism: Sequoia sempervirens (assembly GCA_007258455.2). Taxonomy (NCBI): domain Eukaryota; kingdom Viridiplantae; phylum Streptophyta; class Pinopsida; order Cupressales; family Cupressaceae; genus Sequoia; species Sequoia sempervirens. Next base: position 144,910,841 of record VDFB02358134.1, read on the forward strand.
GACTTCCCTCCACATCCACCACACCCACCTCCAACTCAATAGGAAATGACTCCTGACTAACAAGAGCAAGCTTCTCCTCAACAGAAGACATAGTGCATAGGAAGTGAAAGAAAGTCATAGCTCCAAACGACTTGGGAACCACACCATCCTTTGGCTGAGCATGCAGGGACTCCAAAAGAGAGACCTCACCTGAACCAACACAAAACCCCAAGGGAGCAAGAGGAAAAGGCATTCCACTCCACCATCTCCCAGCAAGCACAACCAAAACACCAACAACAGAAACACTTTCCTCAAAAGATAAAACCCATAATGGGTCCCCAAAAAATTTGTAAGAAATCCCATGATACATGACCATACTCCAAGAGCCCAACAACTCAAGCAAGCCACACCTGGCACAGAGCCAACCAAAGAGAAGGACACCAAGGAACCGTCGTCCACAAGAGAAACCTCGTCCAAAACACATCCACGTCTTCAACAAGCTCCAAGGATGGTACCAATAGGCAACCCGCGACGCTATTCCAAGAAAGGAACCCATCACCACAAAATCCATCTCAAGCCTGAGATCAGAGGTCCAAGAAAAGGAGCACATGATAGAAAGAAGAGGCCAACTTCCACTCCCATCAAACATCCCTCTCGTGCCTAAGAAGCCAAACGCTTCCAACAAACCCAGCACCACCACAGAAACAAGAGCTTCTGCGAACATCCACATAAGCTCAACACAAGAAATGAATAGGAAAAAAATGCCAATAGGAAGCACAAAGATCCCATGAAGAGCCACAAAAAGGAAAAAGGACTTCCCCCCAAAGGGGCTAACCCAAGGTCGGCAGCAAGGAAGACAAAAACTGCACCCATCACCAGCAGGAAACTCCCTCACAAACCCAAAAGAGGGCCAAGCAATAGATCGTGGTTCACATCCAAGAACTACAGACCCACGTCCAAGCTTGCGCAGCAGCAATAAAGCTTTTGGATGCCACCAAAGCATAACACAGGAAGCAAAGACCTCAGACCCCACCACAACACCAAGCCAGGGAAGAAATTTGAGCGCCCACCCAGCTGCACCATCGTCTTCATCAGAGTCTCCCTCCTCCCTGCCATCAGCAGATTTCAAAACTCCCCTCCTGCCACTTCCAACGCTCCTGCTCTGCGCCATCCGAGCTTAAATCAGATTGTTGAAAGATAAAATAATGTTGACAACCTCATAAATACTTTTTAAATTAAACAAAATTGAATATCTTATTTAATAAGAACATGAAAGAAAATCATAAAGTATTGTTTTATCAAAAGTTTAGAAATAATTTATAGAAGCAAATATAGAATAGAAAATAAGATAAAGAAAGGATCCTAGCACTAAATGCTAGAGCTCATTGTTTAGGATGCCAACATGTTGTGCAACCATTTGCACTTTGTGATATTGCTTGTATAGTCAAAAATTCCAAAGAAATTTTAGAAAACATTTCAAACTTGCCCAACACTTCACCCAATCCGTCAAACTAGAAATGAGGACATACCAAAAAATTCTAGATGACAAAATATATGAAGAAATATAAGAAATAAAAAAGAACTACATTGTGTTAAATAAGAAATAGAAATGAATAATGAATAAGAAAGAAATTGCAAACCTTCGTGTGATTGAGTGCTCTCAAAATACTTGCAAATGTTCAAGGAAAAATGAGTAGTGTTTTTAGGGGCTTGTTTTTAGGTCAAACCCTTGTATAGGTCTTTTAGCCTTCATGAACAATCAAATAAGAAAATTATGAAATCTTTGTGTTTTTAATCCTATGTGCATATAAGACTTAAGAGCAATAAAATAACTTGAAACTATGAGTATCAACCTTGGTCTACAAGGAAAACCACCATAGTGTATGAAAATGATCAAATAGGTGGTACTCTACACCAAAGAGATTTGTCCAAGATAGTGGGAAATACAATATCAATAGAAATTAATATTATTCAAACAAATGGGAACAATATTACCACAAATGAAGAGCTCCTTGAGGATTTGTAAGATGTGCATAGTGAGTAGTCTTATAAGAGCTTCAAATAACCATGCAGATTAGAGAATATTGTAGAAATAGAATCATTTAGTCTACAATGGGAATTTCAGCAAAGTTTTTCTAAGAGAGCCTAGAGAGAGCCAAGAGAGTCAAAAGATTATTTTGCCAAGAGGGAATGAGAATTTTTTTTGGTGAATATGCGAGCATAGAGTATTACTTTGCTAAGTGGACATTCTAAGTCAATAGGAGACTAAGTGGGAAACTAATATTTGACAATAATTTCTAGGATGTTTGTGCATTGTGCTGGTGTCCTAAGGTAATTCTACAAAATTTGACATGTATTCCAATAACAGAAAGAAGAATGAAATGGTGATCCAAAAAATGGGAAAACCTTGATGTAGGAGAAGTAGACCAAAGATTAGACTAAAATAAACCTAAAACATTATGCAAGAACAGATGTTAAAATAAGTTCAAAATACAACATAAAATTGTGAGCATATACAATTTTAATTATTACAATAAGAATAAATAAAAATAGAGAAAAACTAAGCTTAATAAAAATTATATCACTTACTAATATATAATTATATTAAATATTCTATTTAAATAAATTTAAAATTATAAGAAAATTAAGATAGATATGCAAATTTCACCACAAGACCTTAATTTAAAAAAAATACAACTAGAATGTTAAAATGAATCTTTCCCTCCAAATAAGAGCCCCACATGTGTAGGGAAAGATTAGATTGACTCTTAAACAAGAGCTCAAATAAACCTAAAACATGCTACAAGAACATATGCTAAAACAAATTCAAAATACAATATCAGATTGCAAAGATAGATACTTTTTTACATTACAATAAAAATAAGTAAAAACCAAACTTAACAGAAAATTACACCACTTACTAACATATAATTATATTAAAATATTCTATTTAAATAAATTCAAAACTATTTAAAAATTAACAAAGATATACAATTGATAAGTAGGAGATATTTTCCATAGCGTGTCAAATTGTGGATTCAACCATGTAGTTTTACGAGTCAAACTCATTGACCCACCCATGTTTCATGAGTAGTGGTTCACAAAAGCCCATCTCTCATGACAATGAATGGTCCACTTAGCACTCATTGCATCTAGGTGATGGTCACAAAGGTGAAGCATTGGGCTTTCCCAGGAGGTTGCCCATCCCAGTACTACTCCAGCTCAAGCACGCTTAACCACAAAGTTTTTCCCAAGGTTAAGCCCACTTAGCTTGCGCCCCCATTTGCAAAACCTTCAACAAGTGTTGCGCCTTATGATGCTCACACAGGTGAAGCACTAGGCTTTCCCGGGAGGTCACCCATCCCAATACTACTCCAACTCAAGCATGCTTAACCACAAAGTTTTTCCCAAGGTTAAGCCCACTATTGTAAGGCACAACACTTGCTGAAGGTTTTGCAAATTGCAAACCACAACACTTGCTGAAGGTTTTGCAAATTGCAAATGGGGTTGCGAGCTAAGTGGGCTTAACTTTGGAAAAACTTTGTGGTTAAGCGCGCTTGAACTGGAGTAGTACTGGGATGGGTGACCCCCCGGGAAAGCCCAGTGCTTCACCTCTGTGAGCATCACCTAGATGCAATGAGTGCTAAGTGGACCATTCATTGTCATGAGAGATGGGTTCTTGTGAACCACTACTCATGAAACATGGGTCAATGAGTTTGACTCGTAAAACTACACAGTTGAATCATAATAACAATATCACAGAGATATACAAATTTCACCGTTACAATATAATAAAGACCCCAATTTACAAAAATACAATTAGCTAAAAGTTCAGCAAGGGCTATTTAAGCAGGGGGAAGCTGCTTCATTTCAGCCTCTCCTTAGGATGACGATAAGGCCCGGCAATAGATGATATAGATGGTTCATGGATAGACGTTCATACAGAGTGAAGAAGCAGGATCAGGAGCAGGGCCATGGCGAGTGTTGTATGTTTCAGTTCAATTCCTCGTGCTAATGAGCATTCCTCCCATCTACATGGGCATGGACATTTATTTCCCTCTTGTTGCTCCAAATCCTCAATTAGAATTGGGACTCCACGCGGAATGGGCGAGAAAGCTCATCGATCTCTCAAGGCTACCAATTCTCTGCAGGTTTGGCAATGAATTGTATTGGGAACCCAATGCTTCTATTATTCAACCATATGCCTTCTCATTACTATGCTCTGCTAATAAATGTACGCAGTGCATTGTGGAGACACGGAAGGATGAGGCCAGAGCACCAGCACAAGAGTGGGAATACAAAAGCTCAACTTCCTTCATAATTATTCCAGTTTGGGCATTGGTGAGTGAGTTGCATGGAAAAGCTTAAACATTCGATACATTATTTGTTATCTTATGTTTAAAGATGTTCCAAATTAAAAAGGCATGCCATTTGAAACTTTTGGATAATTTCCTTTTCACTGTTGAACCTTTTGATGTTTAGGAAATTGTCAGTTTGTTGAATTTGATATACTAATCAGTCATTTGAACGACACAGCACAGCTTACTTCTCCTCCAGCAATGGCGTTAACTAAGTACACCGACCAAGAGTGGGTTCAGATAGCGATAACATCTGCAGTTGTCCTCTTCGTCTATATCATTGTGGTGCCTGTATGAATCATCACACTACCAGTAGGTTAGCTTGTTTGTTGTATTCAGGTTTATTCTGCACAAAACTTTTACCCATTTCAAAGTCACCAACAATTTCATAACTCAGAGGGGATTAGTTATTTTGTTTTAATTGCCAACATTGGGAGGTTCTCATTTCGTCATTTTTATATTCGCATGACAGCTTATCATATTCAACTACTTGAGATTGCGGTGGTTCAAGCGAAACCTGCCTGAAGCAATTTTCCAGTTCTTGCTTGTCTTCTTGTTTTTCCCAGGGTGAGCTTTTTCTTATAAAAGTTGATAGATTATTTAGAATTGTTCCTTCTTCGTTTCTGATTTGCCAATTCATATGTATGATGAAGTCCGAAGATGTGCATGGCATGCTGACTTGATGCATGTTGTGAATTGTAATGTTTATTTTTCTGACTAACATCTGCAATTGACCTAGAGCTGCGAGAAACACAGAAGTTTATATGACAAGGCCAAATGATGCGTTCAAGACTTGGGCACGACTTCCATTGTTTCTCAACATCCCTATTTATTTGAAATTTGGCGATCTTGAACACTAACTGTAGTTGCCTGTAGTTATGTTTCCCACTTATTTCCTTATATTTTAGAAAACACGGGAAGCAAGAGCATTCATTTGGGCTCTTGCCAGTTAATCTCCAACGGATACCTTGATTTTACAACTTGTAGTCAAATTATAAACTAAAAAACAAACAAAACAGGATTCAAAATAGGGAAACACTCTAAACACATGCAGCCAATGAAATGTTATTCATAGCCTTGTTTTCTCAGAATAAAGAAGCAGCACATACAGTCTCTCCTCTCTCCAGCAAACTGAACCAAACTTCTGTTTATAAAGAAATCTAACAAAGCGGTCAAGAGAATATAATAGCTGCATCACATGCAGTGAATAATAAATGATGCAGAAACTCCTTTTACTTCTGTTATGCCTTATATTAACTCAGTATGGAATTAGAAATAAATGCAGCAGACATGGGATAAGATAATATCAAGAGAACATGGAACACAGATAATAAATGTTAAAATCCGAAAGGGGAATACAGTAGAACGCATTTCTATTAGATTTTTTTTTTACAGATCTCTAACTCCCCCTATCTCCCCAACACGTGCTCCTATTTACAGCCTAAAGGCATCTGTAAGTAAACAACTCCAATTTTGACTCTCTTAATCTAAAAATAGCTAATAAACTCCTACGTTCCCTATATCCCACAAAAACAGAGCAGGTACACACAACAGCTATTATTAGAAACTAGAAAGTCAATTCCCTCAATTTCTCCTCTATGCAAAAAGTACAGCAGGTTCAATGTTGCATCATCCACCTAGCGTTTTAAAATTCCTGAACCTCTTGGTTCAGAAAAAAATGAATTTGTAAAATTCATCCCCAAGTCAATCACTATCAGTATGTGAGTGCTGACCTTCCAGCAATTTTTCCTTCAAAGTGTCCCCTCATGGTTCCTTGGCACAATTAGAACCACCATTAAATCTGCCAATCCATGCACTTCCAGGGTCAGGAGGAGATCGGTGCTCATTCTGCCATTGATTTGTGCTATCAGAACCGTGCGCAATCACTAATGTAGAGCTGACAAAACAATCTATGTACATCTACCAGCAGACTTGAAACTCCTTGCCTTGTCTGATTCACGCTTTGTACCACTGCGCTCAGACCAAGCTAGGCTGTCATTGACCAAACTCTTGATAACATTCTTGGAGGATTTACTATGATTTTGCTCATACTCCCACAGCTCACCAGTCCTCTCAATCCAATGAGAATTACTTGTAGGATCTTCCAATGTTTCCTTTGAATGAAGGTCATTGTCAACTGAATCTTCATCATCTATCCCTAGAGGTGCACCATTAACCTTGTTGGTTGAGTCTCGTTGCAGCTCCACTTCTTTTGCATCAATTCTCATTTACTGAGCTCACTCTTCAAATCATTTGCCTTTTTGGCTCCCAAACATGCCTGTCTCCTCTTTGTCCTATCTAGAATTTCATTTTCCTCTTTAAGCTAAAGCCTATCTTTTGCTCGAAGAGATAAAGCTGATATTTTAGATGCCCTTTCCTCCTCCCATGGTTTTAGGATATCTCTTTCCCTCGTGTTATACTTCATAGATATTTTCCTTGCCGTGGTGAACTAGATTTCTGTCAAACTGCTAAGGCCAACCTAGTTACAAATGGGAAGCATCCATTGGTGCCACATCAGAGAATACCTTATGTAGAATTTCATTTTCCTCTTAAAGCTCAAGCCTGTCTTTTGCTAGCAGAGACAAGGCTGACATTTTAGATGCCCCTTCCTCCTTCCATGGTTTGAGGTTGTCTCTTACCCTCATGTTGTACTTCATAGGCATTTTCTTTGCTGTGGTGGACTACATTTCTGTCAAACTACTAGGGCTGGCCTTGTAACAAATGGCAAGCATCCATTGGTGCTAAGTCAGACAATACCTTATCTTCATAGAGCCCAATATTGAAGGGACTAAGACTAAATTTATCTACAGGCACAGTTTGCTTCTTCTTCAACCAGGAAATCTTGTAAGGATTTTGATTTCGGAATAAAAGTAAATTGTAATTTATTTACCATTTCTATACTTAGAAATTGTTAGCAGATCCACCATCTACGATCATCTTGCACTCTTTGTTGTTACATTTGCATTCTCTTCAGAAGACGCTATTTCTCTTCCAATCAGCATTTGAGGTCCCTTTGTGTCCTTATATTAAGGCTCTTTGCAACATCAGATTTTCTCCAGTTTCAGCCTCTAGTTATATGGCCGGTGGCTCCTCTTCTTGTACTAGCATTGTTTGTTTTGAAGTTTTTGGATTCAACGGAGAGTCTTGAGCTTTGGAGCTCCATTGCAGATGAAACATCGCAAGGGCTTCAAATCTCCAAAAGGTTGTTGTTCTCGTCCCCTACCTCTGAAACCTCCCCTTTCTTTGAATTTTGGGTTTCACATTCTCGCCTTCTTTAGGCTCCACATTCATGGCAGGTTTTGAGGACTGTTCTTCTCCTCTACTTGAGTTATCATAACCCTTTTTACTTGCCATTTTGCTCCTTTCTCCTCCACTTTTAAGGCATATTCGCATGCCTCATCTATAGTAGGTACCTTGACTAAGGTTAGCTCATCTTGAAGAGCCCATTAACATACCTGGCTGCTGCTTGCCTTCATTCTCTTGTATATCAGTTCAGATCTGCAGCCTCATGAATTGCTTGGTATAAATTTACACTGATTGATCCCTTCACCTTAAGTTTTGAAACTCTCTAAATAACTTCTATGAATAGTCTGAAGGCAGAAATCTAGTTTTTAGATGCTTCAACATCTTGGGCCACAGCCTGATTTTGTCCTTTCTCTATATCCAAGTACTCTGCAAATTCTCTCACCATAAAGCAACATGAAACTTTAATTTTGATGCTGCAATTTTCACCCTTTTGTGGTCATCTTCTTCAATGTCCTCCATCTCAAAATACCTCTTCAACTCTTCGACCAAGTCTAGGAATAAATTTGGATTGACTTGACCTATAAAGTCTAAAATATCAACTTTCACCTTGAAGCTTTGTGTGCTCAAGACTTCAATGAGCCTCTCCATAGCATCTTCTGCATTTATCATGCCCATGGCCAAGATATTATACTAACAACCTTACAAAACCTACACCGTTCTTGCATTTATCATACTACTAGTTTAGACCAGATTTTTATCTCACTGTTCATTTACTATGGTTGATAGTTCAAATCAACAGGTAAAGGTTGGCTACTACATTTCTTAGTGTAGTTCCACTTGGCCTCTGTCTGTCAATTTAAATAAAATATGTAATGATGTTTGATTTCCATTTCACCTAAGCATATGTTGCCTATGACATGCCACTAAGATGATAACGTGTACACATATTATCATTATCTTATCCTTTAATAATATCATGTTATTGTAAAAGACAAATCATTTTATATAAAATTTGACTGTATACATTAATCATGCATCTCCTGTCATCAAACTATTTGCCATATCCTTAAATAGAGAACACTCAATATAAGGTACCTAATTCAAGAAGCTTTTCTGAAATAGCCATTTGACAACTTCAACTCTATCGGATGTACTTCAACTAAGAAATGAATTTCTCCCAAGAATAGGTTGGAGTTCGCTCATGAAGCATTAGGATTTCCTGCACGCCCGGGCTAGAGCACTCTACCTTGGAGGCCTTCAGAAGCATCTAGAAAGTCACGCTTGAGACCCAAGACCAAAGACCATTTGGGAGTGACAATGCTATCATTTCCTACCTTGGCTGCCACCACTGAGGATGAAGATAGCTTCTTCAAAAAATCCATTTTGTGCAACTCCTGTGATCATCACATTCCACAAAACCACATTTCTTTGAGGCGTTTCTTTAAAAAGCCTTGTTGAGAACACCATGTTGTGCATAACTGCACATATCGTGTAATCATTGTATTCCACATGTTGCATACAAGTCTCCCTTGTCGCTGCACAGGGAGTGGCTTAGAAAATGAGCTGCCTGGATGTTGAACATGCTTCAAAGGAGTAATTCAAACCCCTCTCTGCGTCTCCTTGGATCTGATAAAATTCCTCCATCCTTTAAGCTTTGAAAGATGTCCATAGCCTGTTTGAAAGCTCTCATTTCAGAACAGGCAGGGAGGATGCTGACCAAGGTTGTGGAGTCTGGCTTTTACATATGCTAATTGTGTTTGCTTGAAAGTTTCTAAACCCTTTCAACAAATCAGTTTTTTGCATATCTTGCAATCATGGTATTCCAGGGGAACGCATTTCTTTTGAGGAATCTCGTCCCAGCTGGTCGTGCTCCTCCATGCTTCCATATGTTGCGTGCTGGTCTGCCAGGGCAATTGCAACAACCCCTTATTCCCCCCCCCACAGATTTCCTCTATTCGTATGCTTTAATGGATGTAAATACTCCTATCAGGACGCCCATACTAGCACTATCTCCGAACTGTCCTTAGGGAAGTGAAAGCTGCAGAGGGGTTCCATACTCCTCTCCTAGTGTGACAGGTGACTCACTCTGACAGTGTTAATTATTATATTTTTTCGTTTGTTTGTTTTCCTACCCTCCTACAACAACGGATATGACACCTTGGTGTACTCTTTCACACCTACTTCCTTTTGTTTGAAAGTTTGTAATCTTTTAAATAAACTCATGTGATAGTCTGAAGGTAAGAATTGAGCCTGCAATTTTGGCACCATTCTATCCCAAGACTGAATTTTCTGCTTTTCTCTTCTTTGCCTCTCAGTTTTCACATAATTTCACCATTCAAAAGCATTACTCTTTAACCTTGTACAAGAAATCTTCACTTTTTTCGACTCCACTGACTCATAGTCAAGATATTTCTCTATTGTTGCAATCCAATCGATGAGCTCTTCATCATTCAAGCTCCCACTATAGCAAGGCGTGTCCAGCTTGGGTTTTCTCCCAATCTGAGAAATCTGGTTTTAGCTGTGTCTCCTACTTCTTCTTCAGGTCCTTGGGCTTCTTGGGCTTCTCCATCATCACTTACATCCTCAATTTGAACTCCCCTTCTTTGGGCTGTCTTCATTGCAGCTAGTCTTGCTTGGATCTCTTTCATCATTTGTGCTAAGTCAGCAACTCTAGGTGCTCCTGTCCTTACACCCTTCCTAACAGCACCCCATCAAAATACCGTTATCACACAACTACAAGTCTCCATTTCACAACTTGCCAAAGCCATAACACGATCTTCACAATACTCCTCTACACTTGTAAAACTTCCCTTCACAGTTTGCAACACCTCTCTACAAGAGCATCTTTGTACCATTCCAACAAGGAACAACCGTGCTCTGATACCATATGATGCAATTCTGGCAGGATGCCCAACTGAACAAGTATCCAATCCAGGCTGCCAACAACTCACTCTCTTACTCCTTTTTGTGACAAGCATAGGCAAAATTTAACTACGAAACATTTAAATTAAAACATAAGGGCTCTACCCTTCATGCACACGCAAACAACAGAATATGGCAAAGGGCACAACAAGTCATTTAGTCTTTTCTCCTGATTACAATAACAAATACAAAAATTCGAGCCTTCTCACTTTTGTGAAATAATGCAACATAGGGATAAACTTACTCTGTCCTAGTTGTTAATCCTATTAGTTCTCAGCTCGTAACAACTACCCCATAGGCTTTTAGCCTTTAGGTTTTCCTATTAAACCTGCATGCAACCTTTCTCTTTTTCTTTCATTTCAGTCACAGCCTCCAGGAATCATGGGACAAACTGTTTGAGGAAATGCAAAACCGTAAAATAGAACAACAAACACAAAAAGATGAAATAAAATGTTTCCCATTTTTTTTAAATGATGTGGATTGCTGTCGGCTGCTGGATTCTCTGGCATTGATCTAGGTTAAAGTGGATGGGTGGAATAATAGTCTAAGGCACATACCGTGGGTCGTAATTGTATTCTTTACGTTTGTAGATTTGTTCTCTGGTGCTGTTCTTCTATTGTCTAGGCTGGTTAAATCGCTAATCTTTACTTAGACAGAAAACCTGGGTGCAAGTACTTTTTTGAGAACCGATTTGGAAGGTATTGGAGTAAATCTCTTGATTGAGCAACTTTAATTGCTCTCATTTGCTAAGATTTACCACAAGGAGTTGCATACCAACCTCTAAATATAGACTAACAATACACTTTCAAATATATAGATATAGACTTAAAAGTGCCTATCCTTGAAAGACTAATTTTTAACCTTATGTGGCTTTATTCTTCAAAATAAGTCGATATTATTTATTTATTTTTGGATGAAAATGCTATCTATACCTACAATAAAATGTCAACATAATTGAGGGGATTAGAGGAATATAGAAGCTATGTCTACGTGCTAGTTATTGGGCTCAATATAAAGAATAATTCATAGTCCCATTTAGGAAGCTTATATTATTGTAAGGATTTGGATCCAATTCCTAGAAGGAATAGAGGTATGAGATGACATCAACTAATATAATCTACCCTTGGTTCATGTGAGGTTTAATAAAAGATTTGTGAAAAGTTGGTATGAGACATAAGGAAAGGATTATTCGAATCAGCACTAATTAGAGAATCAATATTGGCCTATCTAGATTACAACAAGAAGTACCAAATGCATGCACATAAACATTACATTTTTGTAATTTGATGTATAATAGCACATGATTAAAATTCAAATCATTCCATTTATTTTGGAGTAGATTGTTATTAAAGATAGAGATTAATTATTGTATGAAATAGCATAAAGATTTGGGTGTGGTGTATGCTTTCCAAACATTTTTGTAGTATCTATTGGCCAATTTATTATTTTCTTTGTCAAACACTAACCATTAATTCATTTAGTGAATAAGTGAGTCATTTTATCCACATACAGAGTTAATGTTTGTCATATTATGTGATTACCAATAAGATTATGGTTAGATGAAGGAAGCACCATGTGATTATAAACCAATTTGTTGCAAATAAGTTGAGGAGAGTCACCCAATAGATTACCAAATGACTTTTCCAAGGTATAGTCATTCCACATTGCCATATTGTTGTCTTGGTTTGAAAACATAGATAACTTTATATTTGCAAGGACCTTTTTGTGAGGGCATAAGGAGGACCCTACAAGAAATAAAATCAGTGCAAGTTTAAGCCATTCCATTTGATTGATGTCTTCTTACAGTACAAGATGCGACCAATCCACATACTTATATGATATATGTGTTGGCTCTTACATGGTCTTGTATTGCTACTGTCCCAACTTACCGCCTATTACTCACACTAAGAGCTAGGATAGATTTGACTACTTGAGTGAAGATTGGTGATCAATAAACACACACATCATGAAAATTGCACTAGATATGTACAACTTAATGTTATATTCCATCATTGTGTTAAAGAGTACTACATCACTAACTACTGCCATCTATGCCTTTGTCTATGACTACCCATCCATGCCTTTAAGCTTAGAATATCAATACTAATCAACAATATCCCACCCTTAACCTTAGAAATATTACCAAGATGTGTGCTCTATTGAAAAATTCAAGAATAACCCCTTAGTTTCTTGTACAAATGGTAGGGCCCTAGGTATATAAAAATATCTTGGGTGGCTAGGGTCCTAGGTATATATAATTATCTTAGGTGGCTAGGGTTTTGCCACCAATATATGTGAATTGTCTCTTAAATGATGCCTATCTTTAGCAAACATATATGTGGCAACAACTCAATTCAATCTTTGACACATGGGGTCCTAAGTGGCATCTAACCATCATTCATCTTCTCATCATAGATTTAAATGTCCAACACTTAGTCCTTTTTACCTCTTGTTTGCTTGATCCTTATCTTGGTCATCATAGATTTGTGATCAACTATTCTTTTGTGGGCATTGGTAAAGTGAAATTAGCAATAAATATGTGGTAGCATATTTTTGGTGCTAATATTTGTCTCATGCTAATCACTTATTTGACTTGGATAAGGATTTTGGGCACCTAACTTCAAATTTGTAGAAGAACTTCTTGCACTCTTTCACCACTTAGACCCCCATCCTTTAAGATTGTCATCCTCATCATTGGCATGTTGTTGTGCTCATTGGCATTTTGTTGTGCTCCTACTTTTTTTCCTTGCATAGGCTAACTTTGATACTCTAGTGCTATTCCTTCTACCACTTATTTTGATTTCTTGATTAGACATTAGATTACTTCTGAGATCATTCCTTCCTTTGTTGCATGTTTTCTTTTTAGTACCTTTGTTTTCTTGGATTCTTTAGCTTCTCCTTGAGATTTGTCAATATTTTTGTCTCTTTCTCCATCAATTTGAGAAATCTTCATACTTGACCCACTTCATCTTTGATGATTGACTATGTTAGAAAAATGTATGCTCTCTCCTAGGTGTATCCTCTATTTTAGTAGCCTCTTCACCTCTATTCCTTTTCTCCTAGCTTTATTAGCTACTTCGACAATGATTTTTGAATTCTTTTGTCCCTTTTTTGAGCAATTTTCCACTTGCTTTCTCAATCTCTTTGTTATTGGAAACTCTTTGTTTGCTTGCATCTTATGCTTTTGTTTTGTGATAAGTTCTACCACCTCCTTCAAATGTCTTTCAGCCTCTCTGTTTTGTCGTCTTCTTCTTTATTATGTTGACCCACTCCATTTGCTTCTTTATCAATTCTACTATAGATCTCTTACTAATGAACTTCTTTTGAGCATTATTCATTGTTCACTGCCTTATCAATTTCTTACTATCCATGTATTTGATACTTATGTGACTTTAATTATCATGTGCTAATCCTACAATGCGCATTGCAACTTAGTGTGAATGATAATATTGACACTAGTGCCATTAACTCCATTTCCAATTTAGTGTCTAAAATCTCTTTTTCTCTTGTCTTCTACCATCTTCATTATTGAACCACTAGAATTCAAAAAATAATGGGCTTGGAAGCGTAAATTCCAATATATATTAGCTTCAATTGGTATCAACAACATTTTTTCTTAACACAAATGTGTTGAAATCACTCCCAAAACATATATAAAAATCCTCCAAGTCTTCAAGTGTGATGCACTTGTGTTTCACAAATATACTTGTGGAAGTGGTAGTGTGATGCTTGATAATCTCTTTCTTTACCCCTACTTTTCTATTCTTGGTTCTCCTTGGATCTCAATTATGGTCAACATCCTAGAGACCCTTGTTTTTTGGTGACCCCTATTGTTTTGGTGATTTTAGCACATACATTTTTTTTGTCATTGTTTCTTTCTCATCATCATTTTGTTTCACTAGCTAACACTTTGGTGTTTCCAAGGGACATCTAAACTCTTTATTACAACCCCCCCCCCCTCTCTCTCTCATTCTATGTTTCAATTAGTGTCCTTTGTTTCACACTTTTGTGTTGACCCTAGTTCTTTTCCACAAACCTTTTGGTGCCTTCAAATACTTTAGTTTAGACTTTTCAATCTCATAGTACTAAGGCCTATCTATACCTAGTTTGTCAAACAAATATAGATGATACAACATTTTTCCTTCATCTACCTTGAGTGATGCTTGTGTTAGGACTAGATGACTAAGAGTTGTAAACATTGCAAAGTAATAGGTCTAGGAACACATATTTAATATTTGTAATATAATAAATAATGTTTCTGCATGGAAAAGGTTACCACTTGAATGGAATCTTGAGATTTCATTGTTGTCACTCTCCACCATTTGTCATTACCCTTTTGATGGTTGTAAAAAGTGTAAGATTTGGCTATGGAGATAGCCTCCTAAGATCTAAAGGCCTATAGAAAGCACAAAATACTCAGAAGATCAATATGACAAGAATAAACTATATTCCTATCAATGAATGCAAAAAGAATTGATTGTACAATGTGAGAGAGACCCTTGGTTATATAGCCAAGGTGAAGCATAAGATGTCATAATATTATGATAAGTGTCTTATTCTTATGATATGAGACAACTTATCATAACTACCTAGGAAATGATGAAGTCTAGACATGACAACTAAGTCTTCTAGAAAGAATCTTAAAACCTAAGTAAACTTAACATGTAAATATGTCCCCTAAGTCCTAGTAAGTGAATTAACTAGGTACGAGACATTTATTCACACCAACACCCCTCATTAAGTGCAACTTAGGGGGATGATTATTATGCAAATGACACAAAGATGGGTCCCAACTACGAGGCCATGTTAGGTACCCATGTACAAATGCAATGCAATCCCTCACAAATGGGGAAAAGGAGAAAACCCAGTGGGAAAAACTCCTCCCCAAAAGAGAAAAAAAATGCTCTCAAAAGGATGAGAAGGACAAAAGTTCGGTGAGGAAAAATTCCCTTCTATAAGAGAGAATAAAGAAGGTCAAGTGACCCCCTCTGAAGAAACATCTTGCACCCTCAAGAGAGCTCGCAACTAGTGATACTTACTCTCAGTGGGGTTTGGTGAAGATATCAACAACTCGCTCTGTTGTAGGACAATACTGAAAATCAATGACCTGCTCTTGTATCAGCTCCCTGATGTAGTGCATATGGATCTCGATGTGTTTGGTCTGTTGATGGTGAACCGGGTTCTTTGAGATCTGGATAGCACTCTAATTGTCACAATGGAGGACTATGGGTCATGGAATGGTGAAGCCAAACTTAGTCAGAATATTCTTAAGCCAAACAGCCTCAGTATCGGCATTAAAAACTCCTCGATACTCAGCCTCAACTGAAGAGAGAGCAACAACATGTTTCTTACTTTTCCAACAAATGGGGCTAGAACCAAGGTGAAAGCTATAGCCAAAAGTGGACTTATGACCATCAAGATCGCCAACCCAATCAGAATTTGTTTATCCAACCAAGTTGAGTCATGTACCTGTTGCATAGTGAATCCCAGAATGTGGAGTACCCTATATGTAATGCAAGATGCATTTGGTGGCTTTCCAATGAAGCTCATGTGGTTCCTGCATGAAGCATGAAACCATGCCAACCGCAAAAGAAATATCAGGGCGTGTGTGAGTCAAGTAGATGAGGCTCCCAACAAGTTGACGATACAAAGAGGCATCAACTAGTGGAGTAGAAGACTTGGCCTCAAGTTTGACTCCTAACATAAAGAGAGTAGGTGCAGCCTTGCAATCAAACATGTGGAACCGAGCTAGAAGGTCAAGAGCATACTTGGGCTGAGCAAGAGAGATCCTAAAAGAGAACTATGTGATCTCAATCCCAAGAAAGTAGTGCAAGGGGCCCAAGTCAATCATAGAAAATTTGTCATGCAAAGAAGATTTGACTCTGCCAATGATGGATGATGAACTCCTTGTAATGATCAAGTCATCCACATAGAGAACAAGAAGTAGATGAGAGTCATCCTATAGCAAAATATAGATATTTAAATCCGAGTGGCTCCAAGAGAAGCTCATCAAGAGAATAAAGAAGTACATCTTGGCATACCAAGCCTGAGGGGCCTGCTTGAGGCCATATAGAGACTTCCACAACCTACAAACCAAAGAAGAATCCTGAACAAATCCATGTGGCTGCTCCATGTAAATCTCCTCTACAAGATCTCCATGAAGAAATGCACTCTTTACATCCATCTAATGGACAACCCATCCATGAGTTGCTGCAATGGCAAGAGTCAAGCGAATGGAGTTCATCTTAGCAAAAGGGGCAAAGGTTTTTGTGTAATCAATACCAAGAACCTATGAGAAACCTTTGGCCACAAGTCATGCTTTGAACTTGTCCACCATTCCATCCGCTACATATTTGGTTCGATATATCCACTTACATCGAACCATTTTTCTCCCCGTAGGAAGAGGAACTAAGTCCCATGTGTGGTTCCTCATCAAGGAACTATACTCTTCCTCCATTGTTGAATCCCACTCAGGAATGCCTGATGCCTCCTTAAAGAATTGTGGATTTGAAGCAGTAGTAATGTAGACATGTGGAATATGTTGATGTTGTGACCAAGTCCTTTGAGTTTTTGAAGGATCCGCAACAAGATTGTTTGCTAACTCGAGAGTCTGTCGAGCCCAACGAGGTCATGAAGATGATGGGGATGAAGTACAAGAATCCTGAACCTTAGAATGAGAACCTTGCAAGTCGGAGGTGAGGTAGAAGCTTCTAAGTCACTATCATCTGAGTTCATTGTGGAGGAAGGATGAGGAGGATCAGAAGGAGAGCTTTCCTCAAAGTGAACACTCCTCTCAATGAAGAGCTCATGTGTCTCTGGATCCAAGATTTAATACCCTTTGACACCATCTGGATATCCAACAAAGATGCAAGGCATGCTTTGAGGTTCCAAAGCCTTGCGTTTCTCTAGAGGAATGTTTCCCAAGCTGGAGAACCAAAAACTCGAAAATGCCACACAATTGGTTTCCTACCACACCAAGCCTCAAAAGGAGTCATGCCTTTCAATGCCTTGTGAGGAACCTGATTCTAAATGTGTGTAGCACAATTAATGGCTTCAACCCAAAATTCTGGACCAAGAGAATGAGCATGAATCATGCAGCTAGCCATTTCCTTGAGGGTCCTATTTTTCCTTTTAGCAACGCCATTTTGTTGTGGTGTTTCTGCAACTGAATGTTGAAGATCTATCCCTTCAAGAGTACAAAATTGCACAAGATTATGGTTCACATATTTTGGACCATTATCAGTACGAAGAATCTTGATATACTTTCCAGATTGCTTCTCAACATGAGCCTTGAAAGTTTGAAACTTGTCAAGACTTCATTTTTTTGGCAAAAAAAGTAGACCCAAGTGAATCTAGACTAGTCATTAATGAAGGTGAGTTCATAGCAAGCTTTGCTGAAGGAAAAAACTAGAAATGGGCCCACTAGATCACTATGAACCAATTGAAGAACTTCTAAAGCCCTCCAAGACTTCCCTTTATCAAACTTCTCTTCTGGATGCTTAACCATAGAACAACCTGGACATACACCATTTGAAAAGCTAATGCGAGGGAGACCTGTGACCATATCTTGTGAGCTAATATGTTGAAGATAGTGGTAGTTAAGATGTCCAAACTGCTCATGCCATAACTTACTCATTGAATCTGAATGAGTGAGCAATGTTGTAGAAGGAGAACGTGGCACAAAGTGAGAAAATTGATATAGCCGAGACTTATTATTGGCCTTTCCCACTGCAACCAAGGCATTATCCTCAAGATCTTTGATCACAACTATGTCTGGAGAAAACTCAACTTTCTTACCATTCCCAAGATGAGTGATTTGGTAGACTAAAAGAAGGTTGGCACACAAGTCAAGAACAAAAAGAACATTCTCAAATGATCCATCATCCATGTCAACCAAACCTTTTCTAACAACTTCCACATGAGTATCATCACTTTTAAGAATATGTGGTATTGTACAAGGCTCCAATGAAGAAAATTATTCTCTGTCAGAACCCATGTGATGTGTAGCACCTGAGTCAAGTATCCATTGTTGTGA
This sequence comes from Sequoia sempervirens, assembly GCA_007258455.2. NCBI lineage: Eukaryota > Viridiplantae > Streptophyta > Pinopsida > Cupressales > Cupressaceae > Sequoia > Sequoia sempervirens. The sequence goes on from VDFB02358134.1 coordinate 144,929,381, forward strand.
TAATCCTGTGGCTGCAATAAGTGCCTATCCTTTTCCTTTCTTTGATTGTGAAGAAGTGGAAGGAGATGCTTCCTTTTTGTAGGAAGATGGCAATTTAAAGTTATTCTTCTTGAGGAGATTAGTCAATTCATCAATTTGCTTAGCATGGCAATGATGAGTCAATTCATCAATTTGCTTAGCATGGGAATGATGCTCATTATGACCAACTTTCTTGCAATATGCACAAGTCGGTTTCTCCTTCTTTTCTGAATTCCCCTTCTTGGAAGATGATGAAGGGTCTCCTTGTTGAGGAGGAGAGGATTGTGCTCGATCTTTGTGTGGCTCGTTCTTTGATTGCTTATGTTTCTTGCTAGATCCTGACCCATGTCCTGCCACCAAAGCTTGTGAATTGGATGACTTGAAAATACCCATAGTGATCAACTTTGTTTGTTCAAGCATCAACATCTCTATAAATGAATCAAATGAAGGTATAGAATAGGCACTTCCCATAGTCAACTGATGAGTCTAGAAACTAGAAACAAAAGCTGCATATTTTGAAAGAAGTTTGTCCAACATATTGAAGACCAACTGTGCATCCTTCTTATCAATACCACAATCTTTGAGTTGTGCTCTTAGTTCATTAGCCTTAGTTACATATTCTTGGATTGTGTCAAAATTCTTCGGATCTAGATTAGTGAGATCATTATCAAGTTTGTATCCCCTAATCTCATCAATTTGGCCATACAATTGAACAAGTTTATACCAAGCTTCCTTAGTTGATTTACACTTATCAATATGAAAGATAAGATTAGGAGAAATATATTTCCTGAGTGTTCCAAGATCCATAGTACTTTTAATGAGCCATTCACTTTTTAAGTTTGGATCAATTGGTTCTAGAACGAATCCATCAATGTAGTGAATTAATCATTTTTCCATTAGTTTACTCCATGCATTTATTTTTCAGGTTTCATAGTTATGTGGAGTTAAAAGAGGAAACTTAGGACAACCCATGGCTGAAATTTGAAGAGCACAAGAGATAACTCAAAGCACAATCACACAACACAGCCCCCCCCAATTTCATTCAATCAAAGAACTCCCCCCCCCAAGCAAATGATTTGGCACTTTATACTTAGTGCGGTTACAATTGCCACTTGCAAGAAATAGCTAAGTGGTCTTTTGATTTCAATGCTTACA
>VDFB02358134.1:145530653-145730519 GCA_007258455.2 Sequoia sempervirens
TAATACTCTTTCCAAATAGCAAAGTCAAATGTATATTAGCAAGTAATATTTAAAAGAATGAAGTGTATTTAATATTTTTATTAGCAAATAGCATACATTTACCATTCTACCATATTCATTTCAGGCACTTTGTTAAACAAATTACATGTATTCTCCATATCAATAATTGAAAGATCTTCTCATTATTTTTACCAAATCCAAGTCTGCTTGATAGATATTCTTATTGTCCTAAACAACATGAGTTGAAGATAAAACACTCAATTCAAATCAAATATGTATTGTACAATTCTCCATGGATAAAATAACCAAATCTACTACTTGAGCGCCCAATTTTTAGAGATCAACCAAAAAAAAACTAACAAGTATAACAATAGTTTTAATAATTTGTCAATAAAGTAAATTATATCAATATAATATAATCTTTATAGAACTATAATATATAATAGTAAAATATCATAAAATTTAATTTCTTAAAATAACTAATAATAATAAATGAATAAAGTGTTATTAATAATGATATAAGATAATTTGGGTGGGTGGTTGGGAGGGCGACCCTCCACATTCGTGGAGGGGTTTTGGCAGGTATGAGGTGGATCCCATGTGGCCTGGGGAGTGGGTCTTGCCACCAAAATAATAGGAAGTTATGACGTTGTCAGGGTTTTGTATGGCCTAGTACACCGAGAAATGCGTAAACATGTAATCGGGACAGTTGGCAAGGCATTCATTTTTTGGCGAGCCTAGTGATAAAGGTTGGTGGTGAAGGATGACCTTTCTTTGGAAGGACAATCTTCCTTGCTCCAAAATTATGGTCTGCTTGTGTGAGGTGTGCCCGACTCTCTCGTCGTGGGCTTTATTAACTGGCAGAGTGGCCAGTGGTTGGGAAAAGTTTGTGTGGTTGTGGTTGGTGCTCAGTGTTGGGTGTGAGGGGTCGTGTGATTTTGGCTTTGGTTTTTCTGCAGTGATGGCTTCAGGTAGTCACTCAAAATTTGTTATTTTTGTTTTGATGGAGGGGCTGGAGGCATTCGACACAGACACCCCCATCTATCTGCATGTGTCAGAAAGGCAATGCGCTTTAAGGGAGATTACCAACCAGCAGCTTAAGTGAATTCTTTGCAACCCGAATCCTTTAGTTTTGGGTGCAGTGGAAATGATTATGGGGAAAGGCCATCTCAAGAGAAAGGAGTACGAAAGGGATAATGCGTATATGCCATCTCGTTTCCTTGTGGTTTTGTTGGATAATGGCATTTTAAAGGTAGAGGCTAAGGTAATGGTGGAGTGGTTGTTTCGAGAGGACCTGTTAGGCGGCTTGGATGAAACGTTAAAGGCCGCCATCGTGGGTAGAGGAATTTTGAGGCCAGCGGACCTAGAAAAACTATGGAATGAGGATGAGGCAATTAAATTTTTCCCCTTTCTTCTGGGTTTGAAAGGGGAAGAGCTCATGAGGCACATAATGGTTTCTGCGGTGGTGGTGGAATTCCTGAAGAGGAAAGTGGGGTTGGTGTCGGCGGATGGTCTGGAATGGGTGGAATATTTCAACTCCTTTGCTAAGCTGAATGGTTTTTTGTGAGGTGGTGGTTGTTTTTGTCTGGTTTTTGCTTCGCCGGGTAGTTAATTAATATCTTGTTCTAGCTCAATCTTGGCTTTCGGTGCAGGTTTTGGTTCCTTCTCAATGGGTTTATAACTGTTTATAAGTTTTTTGTTGACCTCTGTGATGATCTACCTGCTATAGCAGACATATTGTAAAGTTTTTATTTTAATTAATATAAAATATCAAACCCTTACGTATAAAAAAAAAATGATATAAGATAATAATGTGGTTTTATAATATATGAAAAAAAATCTTATAATTGATTTTTTTAAACACTTTTGCACATTTTTTTATAATGAAGTTTGTATTTTATTCATACAAATGTAGAAGTATAGAAGTTAAATTTAAACTTTAACAATCACAATTATACTTGCATTTAGAAAGATTTTATTTACAACTATCACTTATTGCAAATTCAATGTTATTTCAACTCAACTAGACAAATCTAATATAGTATAATAAATATAATATAATATAATATAAAAATAATATAATAGTACAATATAATATAATATAATATAATATAATATAGAGTTAAAATTATAGTTGCATTTAGGGTTAGAATCATGGTTAGGGTTACAATTTACTTAAGTCATTCTAATGCATATCAACCAATACAATAATAGTCACTATTAATGCGCAATGATAACTTAAATGATAAATTTCTTATTTAGTTCACTTAAACACTTATCTTCATTAACGATGTCCTAGCAATAGTAGTTACTATCAATGCAAACCAATAATTTAAGTAATAAATTACTTATTTAATTCACCTAAATATTTATTCTAGTCAATTATTTCCTAGTCATTCCTTTATTTATCAGAAATTTCCTTTCATCTTGAGTGTTCAATGCAATGAAAAATATTACAACAACAGTGTCAACTATAGCATAAACAGAACTATTCTTGCACATTTTGGCAAGAACTTCGCTGCAACTCTTGTTTTAAAAAGATCTTGAATATTTTTTAATTTTAAGTATAGTAATTTAGAAACTTAAATGAAATAATAAATTAAGAATATTTGTTTTATACTTAAGTTTTTAAATTTTAGGAATTTCTTTTTATGTCTAATAATTTAACATATATTTTTTATACTTTTTTCTTTTTTAACATATTTGTTTCATACTTTATATTTATAAATAATAATTATTTTTTATTGTAAAATATTACTTAAATAAATATACTTAAAAAATATCAATTCATATCTTGTGTGATGTCTATTATAATTTTATATAGAAATTTTGCTTATAAATTTATTTTACTTTAATTTTGTAGTGTAAACTTATTTGAAATAAAAATTCATAAGAACATTGAAAAATATTTCATGATGATAAAAAAACTTACACATTTTTAACCAGAAGTGGTGGATACATTGTAAATGGTTTGAAAAAGAGTAGATGCAATGAAAATACTCTATAAAAAAATGGTTAAGAACATTACTGCAAGTTAATCACCAAATTATATTAATTTATAAGCTTATAAGAAGAGACCTTAATGGATCAAATTTATAAATTTATAAGTTGAGTTCAAAAAGCCCTAATGTTGCTTACATCAAGTACAAATATAGAAAACTGATGATAATACAAAAGGATGAGAGGCTTTTGCTTCACTTTGAGAGTCGTACTCATAAAAGATACTATGAGTTTTGAGATAAAAGAAAATGAAGCCTTGCTCTTTCTTAACAAGGACAAGGCTACAAACCCAATGCATTACAATAAATGTTTTCAAATATTTGTAAATACAACGAAAGAGATTAAATGAAGACACTAAAGAAATAAAAAAAGTCGCAGGCAGTTTAATAGAGTGTGAATGCCAATCTATCACTATTAATTACTGAATTAAATGATGCAGGAGACTTTAATGCTTATAGATCATCAATTGGAACTTCCTAAAATTTACCTCAATGCATATCACCTCACCTATATATTATTAAGCCTGATGCTTTAGCCTTTTAAGTTTGGGGAGTGTCCTGCCAGCCCTTAAATCAAATGCCATCCAAGTACTTCAATTTGTTTTATAAATCATCAGTTTGTTTGAGATAACTTGATCTGGGGAAACCAAAATTGCATAATATTTCAGTCTTAAGAATATCTAACAAGGTTGTGATATGAGTTCAAGTTAGTTGTCAAAATTAGAATGATACATTTATCTTTTCTGACTTGAAAAGCAGTAGACAAACTCAAATAAGAAATTCCTTTGATAACACGTATCTTTTTTTTAGTTCAAATTCAAAGACCAAAAATGTATTTGAATGGAAATTAAAAGTGTTTAGTTGTGATTAGAGCTCCAGACACTGAGAACAAAAGAACCCTTAAAGAACATTATTGCAAGTTAATCATTAGCATGCAAAGTTTTTAACAAAAATCTTAAATAAAAAAAACAAAATCGCATTGTTAGCTATTGAAGGAAAGGCAGCCAAAAGGTAAAGAAAAGATGTGATAATTGTGGTTATGAAAAGGAAAGTGTTTTTGCTATAATTTACCAAATTTCTGATCACATGTTTCTTAGAACGACATTCAAATGTACATTAGCATAATTAAGACCTAAACTTCCTCGAAGGCAATCATACAGAACCCATTCAAGCCCCTCACACAACAAAGAGCACATAAAAACTAAATACAAATACCAAGTTTGACATATCTTTCAACTTAAATTATTGTTGAGGAGCAACTAAGAGTGTAAAGGTTGCTTGAGCATAAAAGAAAACGAGATACAAATTCATATCCAAATTGAATTCAGAAAGGAAGCCTAACTCCTTTAAAACATAAATGGGAGCATTGAACGAGGTATGAATATTCATCTAAACATAGAGGATAGAAGGATCTACTCAAACATATAGAAGGCATACAGAAGAAATGCATGCAAAACATGGTTCGAAGCACATTGGTAGTCATGCATGCAAAATATCCAAGATAGACAAGGTATGATGCAATGTTATTTAACCTGATAGCCAAAAACAACAATAAATTGCACATTACCTTTTCCCTTCAACAACCAATGTTCTCACAAAAGGCAACTACTAAAAAAGGAGTAACTAAAACAGAGATTATGCATTTTTTGCACTTATAGTATGGTGAAAATCATTAAAGAAATTTCTAAAAACAAAAAAAATAGCAATTTTTTTTTATGTACAAAGATTCTCAAGGAATTGGCTTTCATTGTAAACACCTACCGATGTAAAAATGAAAAACACACACTTATGCAATGGAAAAATCAGTGACATAACAAAATAGTGATATGATCTTTATTGATTCACAATCATAAATGAATTAAAACTCGACACAATAGGCTTCCAAAATGCTGAGCCTTAGTTTTTTTATTATAATGTGTACAATATAGAATTTGAAGGATATTGTAGTACAATGGCATGCCCAAATTTATCCTACTTTATTTGCTACTTATAATAATATTTATGAGTGTATATATTCTCTCCCATTCATAGGAAGGGTCCTTGTTGTCCAAAAGGTGTTGTAAAGATCATCATCACATTAAAAATGTGTAGCCAAATAGTTATATAGTTGATCCCAAATTGAATGCACAAATGATGGATCTACAATTGATGTGCGTCATAAGAAATATTGGGTCCAATGTACCCTCCTATTCATCCATTTGTTAGCATGGAATTCATAAATTTATTGCAATCCATAAATAATGAACTGATTATAAGCCCATTAAGCCTAAGAAAGGTTCAAAACCAATTCAATACCCTTGTGATGATAAAAAAAAATTGAAAAGTGAATATGACATTGAAGGATCATAGTAGAACATATATCCCTTGGTGTAAGACTAAATATGCAACTATGGTGAAATATGGTGGGAGATTTAATGACTAACTAATGATAAAAAAGTAATGAAAACTCACAAACAAATAAAAAAATAAAAGAGTACATGTGTATGTGTATTTGGTTGATGCAAGATTTCTCTAACATAGGTTGGATGCTCTTGAATCAAACATTTGAGGTTTAAAAATCGTCTCTCACTTTCTATGGCTAGAGGAAAACTCAATGATCTTCCTTAGCCTTTAAAATCCAACTTGAATCTTCTTTAGGTCTTCCTTTCCACTTCACCAAATATTCCTTGTATTATATATTCAAATGCTTTTTCCAATCCTACTATCCAAAATTTATCTTCCTTTTGTTGTTGTAGTAACTAGTTTTACCATTGTAATACATCACTTCCTCCTAGCTTACCTCCATAATATTAGTATAGATCTACAATGTTAAATAATGGTGATATGTCCAAACTTTCCAATAGTTCTAAATCATCTGTATTTCTTGAACTAGATCTCATTATAATTCTATTAGGGCCACTTTTTATTTATTTATTTATCTTGTTGTATGTCCAATTGGATATATTTCCTTCCCAAGATATAACATTACTTCATCTCTAACCATAAACTTCTTGTGTCTTCTTTTCTCAACAGTTTTCTTCTCACATCTATCATTCATCATCTCCAAGTGACTCTTTACTTTTGCCTAAACTTTCCTCATACATTCTATAAATTCTTCTTCTTTTTCACTATTCTTTTCTTTGTTATTGGTATCTCTTAGTTCAAATACATTCCTTGATCTATTGCCATATTCGTTCTCAAATGTTATTTTGCTTGTACTCTAGTTTATTGAATCAATGTTTTTAAACTCTATTAGCAATATAATCATGTCCCAATTTACTACATTTTCTCCATCTAGACACCTCAACAAATTACCTAAACTCCTATTTACAACCTATGTTATCTATTAGTCCATGAATGATATGCTGAACTGAAATTCAAACATGTCTTCATATTCTTCCACAATATCTTCTAAAAGTATTCGATAAATTGTGTGTCCCTATCTGAACCTATACGCTTTGATAAATCATGTAACCTCACAAATTGATTGAAAAATAAATTATCCATATGTACCACATCATATTCTTGTTAAATGGAATGAAATGTTCCATCTTATAAAATATATCCACAACTATAAATATTGAGTCATACCCTCTTAGTTTCCTTGGAAATTCTAATACAAAATCCATATTGATGTCTTCCAAAGGTCTCTTCAGTATTCACAATGGATGATACAAATCAACCTTTTGATTGTTTCCTTTTGTAATTTAAAATTTCTTACAAACTTGAAAAATTTCCTCACATCCTTATATATTTGTAGCCAAAAAACAATTCTTGTATATCGATGATAATATCTTATCTACTCCAAAATATCATATTAAACTTGTTGGGATAGGTGACATTATAATTGCTATCCTAAGTTGATTTATGTGTCTCCATGTTTTTTGGAAAGTGTCCTTGAGGACATGATGAAAAATATTTATTATTTATTTTCCTATGACAAATTGTAATTGCATTCAAAGAGGTGGACCCACTATAGTGACAGTTACAAAGCATCTCGGGAGAATATTCCATTTGGGCGGGGACCACCTAGCAGTGCATGATCTTGCGTGTTATTTACATGTTATCCTAGGTTGGGCGCCCAAACTTGCATGTTTTGGGTTTGAGCCCTCAGAGAGTTATAGAGCACTTGGTATTGACCAATTTTCATTGGCTATGGGTTAGGTTCCCATGTGAAGGCCATGAGCATTTAATATTTTTCATCATGTTTCTAGGTTGTCCACTAAGGGGGGTATGGGTTTTTCCAAGTGTTTTTTCTTGTTTTTTCGAGAAACCATTTGTGGTATTCTCTCCCACAATCTTCTATTAACTGGAGCATTGAGATGGTGGTTTGTAGAGTTTGTAGGTTGTCAAAGTAATAAAGTGTTGCTGAAATTCAAATAGGAGTGTTGTATTGTTGTATCTCATTTGAAGATTGTTACAAACAATGGATCTCTTTGGGTGTGGAGCTTTTCCCGCAAGGGTTTCTCCATGTATTGTTGGATATTCCATCACTACCTGTATGGTTTGTCCTATTTGGTGTTTGTTTTTGCTACTTATTATTTGGTTTGGGTTTGTTATTGTTTGATATCTTATTTAAGCTATTTGTTGAACCTGTGCATACACGGGTTATTCTTTTCCTTCATGTATAAATATATCTCATAATGTAAAGCAAATTATTCAATTGCTCCACAAAATATGATATGGTATCAGAGCATAGGTTGTAGAGATTTCCATTTGTTGTTTGGAGAATATCTTGGATGCTAGATGTTACGCTAGAATATAAGAAGATCTATGTTTCTATCATAGCAACAGTATTACACTATACCATAAGCTCAACGATTTTGTGGATTTTCTTGTGTGAGGCGCAGTTCATGGGACATCTAAAATCATACTGAAAGGTGTATTTTGTCAGGACGTCGAGGTTTCTCCTGCCTCCATCTCATGGTATAGTCAAGGCAAGGAAGCCACCATTGTTTGTGAGGACCTGCAATAAGATAAGCGACACCATCAATTGCCATCACTGTCAAGATGCACACTCCATAATTTTGGTGTCTTCATCATTGTTTTCCTGAGCTTTGATTTGGAAGCATAGACCAGGGTCATGATTTAGGGAGACCTACCATTGATCAATTGAGCAATTTGATTCACTTTAGAGGATCGCTTGATTGGAGACAAATCTCTCTACAACTTGATCCTGTTCACATTTTTCCCTCAAAGGGATCATGATCTTTGTTCATTGGAGCTGCAATGGTATCCAAGTTATCGCAGACTATAATGTTAATCATGTTTTAAAAGACGGTGGCAAAAGAATCAGCTCATTATTGAGCATTGAAATCATGTGGAGCTTTTGAAAACTGTGTGATCCAAGTTAGCAGTGCCTTCAAAGCAATTATTATTGAGACATAATACATGCCGACTTGAAGCGAGTCATATTTAGAAAAGTCTCAGCCATTAAAACTTCAAATGAGTTAAATCATCATTTGCCACAGCTAACAAAGAATTTGATAAGAGGATCCTTACTGAGCTTCTCAACCTTGACAACTAATTTATCATCAATGCATTTGCAGGCTTCCCTCGACCAAAAATGACTATCATTGCTCCCATTTTTCATTGACATGACTCTCAGCAAATCAAATGTTTGTATTATGTCTGTGATGTTCTTTAGAATTAGATTAAATTTCATTTCCAGTCAAGAATTTGTTTGTTTAGATATGTGAATTGTTTCAATTATGGCATATTATGTTAAGAGTCAAATAGGTCAATGGAAAAGTTTGTCTAATTTGAATGAAAAAAAAAGTCAATTTTTGTAGTGAAACGATATCATAAACAAGTGAGGATGTCATTTTCTTTCATCAACTCAGTTGTGTTTTCTTTTTGGTGTCTTTCCTACATTATCCTCTCCTCTATGGCATTTTTTTCATCTAAGTGATGAGAAATAGGACAAGAAAACATCTTATTTTGTTAACATGATGGCAACCAGTTCTCCAAAGTTTCTTTTTCCAGATTCTCAGTTGTTGCATGGAAATAACTATTCCACATGGAAGACCAAACTCAAAACTTAACTTGAGTTTGAAGAAGTTTGGGATGTGGTCAATGGAACCACAACACGTCACAAGATAGATGTTGATGAACAAAAGAAATTTGATCAAGCCAACAGACAGGCAAAATTGATCATCATGTTCAACGTGTTTGATGAAGTTTAGCCTTTCATTTGAGACTCATCTACAACCAAGGATGCTTGGGACAAGCTACAAACAGTGTATGAGGTGAAGAATCAAATTCAAATCCTAAATTTGTAGAGTCGGCTACATAGCTTGAAGATGAAGAATTGAGAACAATTGGAATCCTTTCTTAAAAGGATTGTGGAGTTGAGAGATTCATTACAAGCATTGGGAGAAATAATTGATGATGGAATTTTGGTGCCTATTTTTCTACAGGAACTACCTTCTAGGTATAAAGCCTTTGTGACAACTTTGAATGTCACAAATATGACACCCACTTTTGAGAAGCTCATGAATCTGCTCCATAAAGACGAATATTTAAGGCATGAACATGAGGAGGAGGATCATGCTATGACCACTCATCATAAAGTCAAGAAGCCTATGAAGCAGTGTCCAATATGTGAAAGATTTGGAGATGATGTGAAAAATTGTTGGTACAATTCCTTCAACAAAGGATCATCCAACAAGCCACGTCCAAAGAAGCCACTTCAAGGTGGAAAACCACAATGGGAGTAGAAGAACAAACAGAAACAACAAAGCAATGTTGCTGAAGCAAAAGATTCTCTAGATGAGGAATACATGCTTTTAGCCCACACTTCAGAAGACGGTTCACGATCAACCTCAATATGGTATGTGGACTCGGGTGCTACAAAGCACATGATTGAACAAAAGGAGTGGTTTCACATTGAAACCCCATCATGGTATAGTCACTCTTGGAGATGATACCACCCACGAAATCAAAGGTATTGGTGACATCTCTTTGAAGTTTGGCATCAATCATTGTAGGCTTACAAATGTCTTGTACGTGCCAGGACTTACCAAAAATCTCCTTTATGTTAATCAATTTCCTGACCACAACCTTAGGATTGAGTTTGATAGCCATCAGGATACAAAGATTTGTCTTATCAAAGATAAGTCTAAAAATGAAAAGATTGTTTCCAGTGCTACTGAGATTGGAAAAATGTTCAGGCTTGATACAGTTGCTAATAATCAAGCCTTAGTGACTAAGGATGAAGATCTTGCTCTACTTTGGCATCGTAGATTTGGTCATTTAAGCACTAGTTACTTGCTAATGCTTAGTAAGAAATGCATGGTCAAATGGCTTCCCTCACTTGAGATGTCAAGTGCTATTTGTTCTAGTTGTATTGTTGGAAAACAAAATAGAGCACCCTTTTATCCTAGTGAGCATTGTGCAAGCCAACCTTTGCAACTGGTGCATATCAATATGTGCAGACCTATGCCACACAGTCACAATGGCCACAAGTACTTTTAGTTGTTTGTTGATGATCATACAAGGAAAATGTGTGTATATCACTTACAACATAAAGATGAAGCTCTATCATATTTCAAGGAGTTTTGCACTCAAGTGGAGAAAAATACAAGTCACTTTATTTGTGTCCTCCACTCAAATCGAGGGGGGGAATACACCAGGACTGAATTCTCCATATATCTAAAAGAAAATGGAATTCAACATCAACTGACTATAGCATACACACCTCAACAAAATGGAGTTTTTGAACGGAGAAACTGCATCATCATGGAGATGGTTCAAAGTATGTTGACAGATTCTCAACTAGAGCGTGCATATTGGGTTGAAGTTATTCACATAATAGTTTATCTTTTGAATTGTGCACCAACCAAAGCACTTGATGGAATTACACCAAAAGAAGCATGGACAGGAGTAAAGCCTTCTATCTCTCATCTGCATCTGTTTGGATGCACTACCTATATGCACATTCCTAAACAAAAAAGGAAGAAATTAGATGAAAAATCAATGAAATGTATTCTTCTAGGATATAGTAATGAATCCAAAACATATCGCCTTATGGATCCCAACACAAAGAAGATATACATTAGTAGAGATGTAATTTTTGATGAGAAGAATGATGTAAGTTCTCCTCCTGCATCATCATCTACTTTAGATAGTGCTCCTATTTTCAACATGGATGGTAAAAATGATGGGCACGTTGATAATCAATCAACACCCACCAATGTCACAAGACCTTTACCAAAGTGGTACACTAGTACCATTCGAGATGCAAAGTTAGATGGAGTCCCAGACACTTCCACTTCAGGTCCAAGGACTCGCAACATGATTCGCAATGAGGTAAACTTTGCACTAATGACTTCAGTTGTCAAAATTTTTGAGTCATCCAATGTTCAGGAAGCACTAGAATCAAAGCCTTGGAAAGAGGCTATGGATGCAGAGTATCAGTCTCTGATGAAAAACAACATTTGGGAGCTTGTTGATCTACCACCTGGTAAGAAAGAAATTGGTTGTAAATTGATTTTTAAAACTAAGTATAAAGCAAATGGTAGTATAGATAAACATAAGGCTAGACATGTAGCCAAGAGTTATACCTAGAAAGAAGGAATGGACTATGAGGAAACATTTGCTCCCACTGCAAAGATAAAAACCATTAGAATGATCTTTGCTTTAGTTGCTCAATTTGGATGGAAATTGTATCAAATGGATGTAAAAAGTACCTTTCTTAATGGGGACCTTAAGGAAGAGGTCTATATAACCCAACTAGAGGGATATGTTACACCTGGTAAAGAGGAAAAGGTTTGTAAACTTTTCAAGTCCCTATATGGTCTCAAATAGGCTCCTAGAGCTTGGTATATAAAAATTGACGAACGTCTGCTACAACATGGTTTCACTAGGAATCCATATGATCTAAATCTCTACCTCAAGGATCAAGGGGGGATATTGTGATAATTATTGTATATGTTGATGTCTTTGTTATCATAGGAAACTTAGAAGTAATGGTCAAAACATCCAAGAATGATCTCAAGAAGACATTTGATATGATAGATCTCGGGCTACTGCACTATTATCTCAGCTTAGAGGTATGGAAAAAAAATCACCGTATCTTTGTATCTCAAAGGAAATATGCCAAGACATTGCTTGAGAAATTCAAAATGATGGATTCCAAACCCATGTTTACACCTATGGAATCAGGTTTGCAGTTATCTACATCTGATATATCTCCTCAGGTGAATGCAACTCTCTATCATCAAATGATTGGAGGTTTGATTTACCTGACATATACTAGACCAAATATTAGTTCTTTTGTTAATTATATTTCATGATTCATGCAAGAACCAAAGAAATGTCATTGGATAGTAGCAAAAAGGGTCTTAAGGTATCTACATGGTACAATGGATCATGGTTTGGAATATAAAAAGAATGATCAATTCTTCTTAACTGGGTACACAGATGCAAATTATGCAAGTTCTATTGATGATAGAAAATCCACTTTTGGATTTTTTTTCTTCCTCGAGTCAGGTCCTATTTCTTGGGGAAGTAAGAAGCAAGCCACAATTGCTCGTTCCTCAATAGAGGTAAAATATCGTGCAAAAAGTGCAGCAGTTTGGTTACATCGCATATTAGAAGGATCAAGGGTACCACAAAACCAACCTACATTCCTCTATTGTGACAATCAAAGTGTTCTCAGGCTTGTTCATAATCCAGTGTTTCATGAACGGACCAAGCATATTGAAGTTGACTGTCACTTCATACGAGAACACGTTCAACAAAATAACATTCAATACAAATTCTACTTTACACAGATACAACGTGTTGATATCTTCACCAAGCCTCTTGCACACGTAAAGTTTGAAGATTTTCAGGATTATCTAATTAGTACTTTAAAAAAATGATGTAATCAAGGGGGAATGTTGGATATTCCATCACTACCCATATGGTTTGTCCTATTTGGTGTTTGTTTTTGCTTGCTATTATTTGGCTTGGGTTTGTTATCGTTTGATAGCTTACTTAAGCTATTTGTTGAACCTGTGCATACACGGGTTATTCTTTTCCTTCATGTATAAATATATCTCTTAATGTAAAGCAGATTATTTGATTGCTCCACAAAATATTATATGTATATCTTGTGTCACTTGTGATTCTCAACTTGTGGTATTATTAATTTTCTTTCATTGTTGCAATTGCTAATCACATATCATAATATTGGTAATCTTGAATACATCATTTTAGATTTGCAAGCACATATTGAAGTTCATATTGTTGCAATTTTTACCTTGAATTTCCAACATTTGGTATCAAATCTAATGATTTTATTAAGAGAGGGATGTCTTTATCTTAAGTGTTGAAGGTTTTTTGGTTGTAGTGGGAGCTTGTGCATTGTGGGTTTTGCAAATTTGTGAAGAAGATTGAAAACCATGGATTCTACCTCTCATCTAGATATTGACAAATTCAATGGAATTGGTTACAAGACGTGGAAGTTGAAGATGGAGGATCTCTTTGAAGAGAGAGATTGGTGGTTGGCAGTTTCAAGTGAAAAGAAACCAAAATCAACATATGATGAAGATTGGAAGAAAATGGAAAAGAATGCATGAGGAACCATTCAGTTGTGTCTTGTATATTCCATCCTCTTGAATGTTTCAAAAGAATCTATCGCATACAAGTTGTGAAGGAGGATAGGTAAAATTTACCAAACTAAAAGTCTAACAAATAAATTGCATCTCAAAAGACATTTATATTCTTTAAAAATGAAGGATGGTGATTCTACTGCAAAACACTTAAATGCTTTTAATATGATTATAAGTTAGCTTGCATCTGTAGATGTTAAGATAAAAGAAGAAGATAAATGTATTTTGTTGATTTTTTCTTTACATGAATCTTGGGAAAATCTAACTGTTGCAATAAGTGGTGGTGGTACAAAAACAAAGATGGATAGTCTCATTGGCATACTTCTTGTTGGCCTCCTCTAATGGTTCAATAACTAAGCCCCTAAAGTTGTAACTTAAAGATTAGATATCTGCACTAAGTAGTTATCTTGCTCATCATGAAGGTTCATTTCATTGTCAACCTAGGGACATGAACTTGAAATGGGTCAGCATTGTATGTGCACTAGGACTCAACTATAGTCATCCTTATCCTACAACTAGAAAGGAAACAATACTGAAAATAAAATGCTGGAAGGGAATTAGCATAAGCACTAAGCATGAATTATCAACTAAACTAAACATCAACAACTAAACTAAAAATGGATGACAAAAACAAAAATCTCAGCAAACAAACAGGAGGTTACTCTGTCTGTCTTGGCTACAGGAATAGTCACATAACAGTGTTCCAATGGCTGCAGGAATAGAAAATTGTTGAGACCGAAACTAATTATTGAACAAAAAAGTAACTATTAAACTAAATGGATGGAATTCTCACCAAGTGGCCCCCCTTGAATGAGTCTTCCCTAAGCTAACTCAAATTCAGCAAATCAAAGTATCATTTTATTTGTTGAAAACATGATTACATCATATCAACAATAAGACTATATTACTTGAAACTGAAAATGCAAGTACAATATCATTACATCCAACCTTGTGAAAAGGGGAATCTAACCATTATTTATAGGAGAAAATATTCTAAATAATTCCTAACTAACTAGGCAGTTGACTCCAATAGAATAGGAGGATGACATTTATTGAAAGCATGAAAAAGGGGGAGGAAGTTATGCATGCACCAAATTTAGTCAAATCAGACTTGCCTCAACGAGGATCCAGCACAACAACACCCCCTATATTTTCTCAACTAATAGACATGATCATTTAAAGGTAAGTTACAAGTTCCACAAGAGTTGGGAGTTTCCCTCCATTGACCTCTTTAATGACCATCTTTTTGACTTCTTTAGCAACTGGCCAGTTGGAATTAACTCCTTCCACCTCACAATCTTCATTTATATCCGCATCTTGATGTAAACCTACATAATAACATTAGCGTGCAAAAAAAATTGTGTATCCATAATCACATTAGAATAACATTCATTCAATCACATGTAAGTTTAACATAAATATATCACATAGCAGGTTAATATTACCAAAAGTCACAAGGATAAGTTCATGCCCAAGGTTCATAATTTTAGGGAAACAACATAGAGAGTGTCAATAACCAGGGGTCAAATTCTATGGTAACAACATCAAATATATGATAAACCCTATCAAATTTGAACCATTATTTGGACTCATCATCTCTCCCCAACCTAATGATCTATTGGTCCTCTAGTTGAGGAAACTCTATTCCTTTGCCTTGTCAAAGCTCTAAAGTCACTAATTCCTGCCTATCCTTGATTAGTATCTACAGTATTTGAATTTGGATCCCAGTAGAACCCCTACTTGTTTTCCAATCTGCCCCACCTTGGCCTCTCTGTATCTATATCATACTGATAGGTTTTGTAATCTAGTATTGGCCACAACATAATAGGTGGCTGAAATATCAATGGAAGCCAATAGTGTTGCTTCATCCTCCCAAGATGCATGTACTAGATGCTTCTTTTGCAAGCTGCATAGTAATTCTACAGGGAATTGGGTTCAACTTGTTTTAACTGATCTGGAAGATCATTGCATCTCTGTGATATATACCTCAATACTATTTTTCCTATAGTAGCAGCTATCTACTCATATTCCTGGTATGCTTCCTCCCTATTAGGCATGATCATGTTTTTGTACTCTAGATTATAAAGAATTTGTGCAATGTATAGTAAATATTTGAAGGGTTACTTGATTCATCTCTTAGAGACAAGGGGATATTGGGTTCTCTTTCTCTATATATTTCAAATTGTTGCCCCCAACTGATTTCATTTTGGATCCATGATATGAATTCCCTCAAGTGAATATCCCCAATGTACAACAATGGATCCCAGTCATGGTCATTAGGAACAACATAAATATGCAAGTACAATTCACACAACAAATTTTTAACTTCAAGAGAAGAGGATTGGTAGGCTTGGAAAAATTCTGGTGGTGTTTCAATGAAAGGGCTTAAACTAGAAATGACCATTGATAGCTTGAAAGAAAGATGATGCTCCTTTAAATGTAGTGCATATATCCTTGGAGGAGTTCTCCATGCCACCATTTGAGGTAATAGAGCCACCACATTATCTACCTTATCCTTTAATGCAGTAATCTCAACATTCTTTTCCTCAATTTCTGCATTTTTCTTATTAACTTCTTCTTGTAGCTTGAGTCTTTATTTATTCCACTCTTCCTTGTTCTTCTGCATTTCATTCCAGAAGTCCAAGGCTACTAATTCCCATGAAAAGGTAGGAGGTTTATGTTTTCCTACTAGGATCTTTCCTTGCACTGGCTCATGTTGTTCAAATTGCTCTGGTTGTAGTGGTTCTTGTTGTTCATCTTGCTCTGGTTACAGTGGTTCCTAATTTTCAACGTGCTTTGCAATAGTAGCAAGTTATGCTAATCCTATGTTTTCTTGTTCCTCAGAATCTTCTTCCACTTTTATATTTACCTACCCCTTAGGAGATTTTGTCTCCTTCCTAGGTGTCCTTCTGAGTCTAGGGCTCCTTTTTGGAGGCATATCAATAGCTGGCTCAACTCGTTTTTATTTCTTTGGAGGGCTTTTATGTTTCTCAGCAGCTACAGGATGACCAGTGTCATTAGCTTTCCATTTCCTAGGGCTAGGTTTTACTTATTCTGGTTTTTGCTTCTTCACCTTCCCTTTTCTAATTTCTGCCTCTCTCATTTGTGCTTCCTCTTTTCGAATGGAAGCCCTAGTATGAACTAGAGTTTTAGGGAGAAAATTGACATTAGGGTCCAAGGATGAACTTTCTTCATCCAAATACTCTCATTCAGAGGAACCAATTTCTATTGTTGATTCTACTGTAGGAGGGTTTGTGCTAGGGTTTGTTTTAGAAGTTGAAGCTCTAGGAGTGGTTATAGTAACCCTCTCACCCCTACTAACCCTACGTGCTTGGGGCTGACCTCTAGGACCCACATTTTCTGATTTGAACTGATCAATGCTCAAAAATTCTTCCCATGACATACTAGACACTTCTTACAAAGATTTTTCTACTAACAATTTAATCAAACAGTTATGGGAAACAAAGTTTTCCCTATATTTTTGTGTTTCATTTTCCATGATTGCAAAAAGATTGTACAGGGCATTTGGCACGTTCATCCTCCTGTTATGTCTCATGTGGTTCAGAAGTTTGAAATGTACATAATGAAGGCATGATTAGCGACCCTCGCAGGTAATATATTTGATAATGTAGACAACTTGTTTCCATTTTTCTGGCAAAGAAGTTCTCCTTGTTCCTTTTTTGTCTACAACAAGCGGAGGATCACTAGGCTCAGTGAATTCTGCCCTAGCTAACCTAGCATCCTTAGAAATAGGGTAGGGTTCTCCTTCAGCAGAAAAACCTATTACTTCAACAATCCTCTCTTCAATGACTATAACTTCTAGTCCTTTCACCATTGCCTTACTATAAGAGAGTTTTTGTGCAAATTCCAAAGCAATGTCCTCATTGAAACTATCTAGTTTCTGAAAGTAGTCTAACCATCCACAATTTCTGAATTTGGCCAGAGAGAGTGCATCCTGCAGTATCACCTAATGAAATGGAGGTTCATTTTTTATCAGTTGGCCTCCCATTGCTTCTACTCACAATCTAGAAAACACCTCTGCAAAATCTTCTTTCCTACAATCCTCCTTCTGAAAACCCAATTTCTTTCTGCTTCCTGCAACTCTTCTCCAGTGCTAATGCCAATGTCGAATGACTCTTCAATTTACCTTTTTGGTGACATTATGACAATGACTAAGGCAATAAGGAAGACATAAAGGAGGGAAATCATCAAAGAAAATGGCGGTGACAAGTGTCATATCATACATGCAGGTTGTCATTTTAACTATATTATTTCAAATTTGCTGACATGTTGGCACATGAATGACATGTATGACACGTAGGTTCACACTCCCGCTAACCTGAATTAAATCATGTGCCTGCACAGGCTAGGATGTAATTATGATGTGACAGGGCAGAGTACAAATATGTGCTATTTGAAATATCAATATTAATGTATAGTAATTAAACAAATGCATTTAAGATAATTAAGATACATCAAGTTGTTACGCACATACCTAAAAATTTGGAGTGTCATTTGCAAAGAATGTGGAAGGAATTACGGGTTACTTTAAAAGTATAGTTGAGATTATTAAATGAAGTGATGATGGAGTGAAGTGATGGTGGAGTTATGGAAGAGAGAGAAAGGATGGAGATGGATGGGCGGATAGATTTATTTATGGAGAAATTGATTCCCACAAAAAGTGGAAATCTTTATTATGATTGCATGCATACCTTGACTAATCAGAAGGATGGACACTAGGTCCGCTTCCTTTGGATGCAGGAACTTCAGAGGTCTGGTGTTGAATAAATTGTTGCATGAATTCTTGTTTGGAAGTCAGTTTATGGTATAACCTAAGACGAAGACAATTGACCAGGAGCTAACAGTGGGACTATCAGCAAGCTACAGGACAGTAGGAATAGGTCTCATATTTGCAACATTCAGTTGCTGTAGGATATCCTTAGTCATCACATTGATTGATGCTTCCAATTCTATCAGAGCATTCTTGACTTGGATTCCATTTATAATGACTCCTACCACAAGACTTCCTGGGTCAATATATTTAGGAATAGTGACTTTCCCAAGCATTATATCTACCAACTGTCCCACCACATGAACGGTAGTGGGGTCCTTTTTTCTCCCTGGCTTTTTGAGACATGCTTCCTTGATTGCTTTACTATATATGGGGACATATTTTATGGCCTGGAACAAGGTTATATTTACACATATGTGTTTCAACTGATCCAGAATATTGTTGTTTCTTCCTTCTCTTCCTTTTGTTTAAAAACTTCTAACCTTTGAGGAAATGGTGGGTCTTGATCAGACTATTGAATTGGTTCAGGATTATTGGGCACACTTGATTGAGCAAGGATATGAGATAGATTTTGATGCTCCTCTTTTTCCATAGGAAGCTCAGTTATGATAGGAGTGGAAGGAGATGACAAAGTGGTTCCTAAACACAAATGAATATCACTCACACTCACAACATATGTAGGAAATTTATTAGGATATGCAGAGTAGACTAGTTATTGTTGTGGTTTGTTATTTGGGTTAGGTGTGGGTTGAGCTGGTAACTGAGTAGGTCTAGGTGTGCTAGAGTTTGAGTTAGAAGGAGGAGGCATTATGGCAGGCTACCGAGGCTGTGGAGGTGGCTGCATGTAACCAGTTGCCTGGTTTGGCCATTGTTGTCCTCCCCTCCATTGGGATGTCTGTTGCCAGTTTCCTAGAGGTTGCTGCCGATTCCCCTAGAATTGTTGCCACTGAGGTGGAGAGTTTTTGTAATTGGTCCAAGTATTTGGAAGGTTGTTCCAAGG
The DNA here is from genome assembly GCA_007258455.2 of Sequoia sempervirens. NCBI lineage: Eukaryota > Viridiplantae > Streptophyta > Pinopsida > Cupressales > Cupressaceae > Sequoia > Sequoia sempervirens. The sequence continues at coordinate 145,550,022 of VDFB02358134.1, forward strand.
CTGAGGTGGATAACCTCCATAGTTAGATGGGTATGGGGGTTATCATTGATTACCAGATGCATAAGAATTGAAATAAGGTCCACTAAAAGATAATGGATCTGGTGGCATACCTTGTCTTGGAGCCCATGGTCTTCTTTGTGCAATGTAGAAAATCTAATCATCATCAACCTAAATTAGCCCGAATTCTGGCATAATTTGATTGCTGTCAATGTTGGCCACCATTTTACATCTGTAGTGCTTCTTTTGCTTGCAATGAGGACAATATTATGCCAACATTGCCTCTATCTCCTCTTGTTTCTTCTTTTCTTGAAGAGTAACTAGCTAAGTAGCCATATTGTTTATGATATCTTGCTTGAAATCCGTCATTAAATGTGTGATTTTCATCCTTAAAACTCCATTAGTGGAGGATTTACCCATAGAGGATTGGTAACCTCTTCCTTTCTTCAGAGCTGCCCTAGAATAATTCTAACATATCTTCTTAATATCATCCCAAGGAACTTGGGTGATATCTCCTCCTCCTATTAGGTCCAGAGCATCAATGCAAGTTCCATTGATCCCTCTAAGGAAGAGCAACTTTTAATACTCTTCATTGAGTGCATGATGTGGATATTTCTGTAGGCAAAACAAGAACATCAAAATGTAGTCTTCCAAAATTTCATCTTCCTTTTGTTGCATCTTGAAGATATCATCTCCTCTCATATCACTACCCCTACAGTATTCTTTATACTTCTCAAGAAACTTTGTTTTCATATCATCCCAAGTTTCTATAGTATTCCTAACTAAGCTCATAAACCATCTTAATGTAGCTTCTTTCAAGGTGGTAGTAAACAATTTAAGCCTATGAGCATCAATAGTATAGTCATAGCTTTTGTAGAGGATATCAAACTCAAACAAGAAAGTGTCAGGGTCTTCTATTACAAGCCCATAGTACTTAGGAAGAAATGAAGCAGGGATGTTCTTGAGGTTATCAACTTCATTCTGGTGGGTGATGGGAAATGGAAAAGATGGCTGGTTAGGTCTATTTGGATTTTGACTAGCCATATTTGCTTGATGGAGTGCCAAAGGAAATGGATTCTCAATCAGGTTTTAACTAGTCAAATTGGGAAATGCATCAACAAAAGGATTTTCCTCCTCTTCTTCTTTGTCTCTTAGCAGATTTTGAAACTCAACTAGCTGGTTACCAGAATTAGGGTCATTAGGAAGGAATTTCCCATGGGCATCTCTTCTCTTGCCTCTATGCATGCGGTATTAACTCAGTATCAACCAACTCACACAAAGAATTGGTGAAAGAATAGTAGATCATTACTTTTCTCAAATGAAGGATATGCTAAGAATAAACTTCAAAGATACTAAAATAAGAAAGAAACTAGAAATGACTCTAAAGGACTTCCTAGTTTGACACCATCCTCATAAATGACACCAAAAATGTTGGCCTCCTCTAATGGTTCAATAACTAAGCCCCTAAATCTATAACTTAGAGATTAGATATCTGCACTAAGTTGTTATCTTGCTCATCATGAAGGTTCATTTCATTGTCAACCCAGGGACATGAACTTGAAATGGGTCAGCATTGTATGTGCACTAGAACTCAATTGTAGTCATCCTTATCCTACAACTAGAAAGGAAACAGTATTGAAAATAAAATGTTGGAAGGGAACTAGCATAAACACTAAGCATGAATTATCAACTAAACTAAACATCAACAACTAAACTGAAAATGGATGACAGAAACAAAAATATCAGCAAAAAAATAGGAAGTTACTTTGTCTGCCTTGGCTTCAGGAACAATCACAGAACAGTGTTCCAATGGCTGTAGGAACAGACAATTGCTGAGACCGAAACTAATTACTGAACATAAAAGTAACTATTAAACTAAATGGATGGAATTCTCACCAAGTAGGCCCCCTTGAATGAGTCTTCCCTAAGCTAACTCAGATGCAACAAATCAAAGTATCATTTCATTTATTGAAAACATGATTACATCATATCAACAATAAGACTGTATTACTTGAAATGGAAAATGCAAGTACAATCTCAAAACATCCAACCTTGTGAAAAGGGGCATCTGACCATTATTTATAGGAGAAAAGCTTCTAACTAATTCCTAACTAACTAGGCAATCAACTCCAACAAAATAGGAGGACGTCATTTATTGAAAGAATGAAAAAGGGAGAGGAAGTTATGCATACGCCATATTTAGTCAAAGCATACTTGCCTCAATGAGGATCCAACACAGCAACACCCCCTAGATTTTCTCAACTAACAGACATGATCATTTAAAGGTAAGTTACAACTTCCACAAGAGCTGGGAGTTTCCCTCCATTGACCTCTTTAATGACCATCTTTTTGACTTCTTTAGCATCCGGCCAGCTGGCATGAACTCCTTCCACCTCGCAATCTTCATTTATATCTACATCTTGATGTAAACCTGCATAATAACTTTAGTGTGCACAAAAAAATTGTGTATCCATAATCACCTTAGAATAACATTCATTCAATCACATGTAAGATGAACATATATATATCACATAGCAGGTTAATATTATCAAAAGTCACAAGGATAAGTTCATGCCCAAGGTTCATAATTTTAGGGAAATAACATAGAGAGTGTCAATAACCAGTGCGAAAGACTGGTAACAACAACAAATATATGATAAACCCTATCAAAATTGAGTAATTATTTGGACTCATCATTTCTTTCAAAAGAGATGAGAAGAAATTCCACAAATGTGGGCTCCCAAGATGCCTTACATGTGTGAGGAAGGTCCAAAGAAAAAGGAGGGCCTGAAGGGGACAAAAAGAGAGACAAGTCTATAGGATGTGCTAAAACCCCCAAGAAGGGAAAAGTATTGGAATTATGGTAAGAGAGGACATGTGAAGAAGGAGTGCAGAAACAAGAAAAAGAGTTCATATAATTCCACAAAAAAATCCTCAAAAGATGGTGATTTTGATGCTTTGTTTATTTTTGCTAACACTGTTAGTAATGATGCTTGGATTATTGATTTAGGGTGCTTCTACCATATGACTCCTCACAAGGAGTGTTTACTTCATATTCAACTTATGATGGGGGAGAATTTTTCCTTGATCATAACAACATAAAGAAGATTTTTGGTAAGGGAAAGGTAAAGTTGTGTTTCAGTGATGGAAGGGTTAAAACCCTTAATGATGTTTTACATATTCTAGGACTTGTAAGAAATTTACTTTTAGTATCTAAGTTGAATGATTTTGGAATGCATGTGACATTTGACAAGTCTAGTTATAGGTTGGTAAGGAGTTTGGTGATTGCTAAAGGATCTTAGATAGGGACTTTGTTTAGGCTTAATGCCTCCACTTTTTGTAACTCTACCAATGTAATTGGCATTGAAAATATATAAGTGAAAAGGATCTCAAGACCATTTTGAATAAAAATTTGGTTGATGGTATTTCTAATTATTTTGTTGGTAAAATGATTTTTTTGAGCATTGTGTGTTTGGTAAACATAATAGATCATCACTTCCTAATAGGACTAATAAAGCTAAGAGATTATTAGAGATCATTCATTTGGATGTGTTTGGACTAGTGGATGTTGAAAATTTTGGAAAATCTCATTATCATGTTATTTTCATTAATGATGTCTCAAGATACACCTAATTTATTTTATGCATGCAAAATTTGAAGTTTTCACTAAGTTTAAGGAATTTAAAGCCTTAGTTGAGAGAAAAATGGGTTATAAGATAAGGGTGTTCGGATTTGACAATGGGGGTGAATATTGTTCTATGGAATTTGATGAGTTTTGTAAGCATGCAGGTATTGTTTGAAAAAATACTATACCATATGCACCCCAGCAAAATGGGGTAGCAGAAAGAATGAATCGAATCTTGATGAAAAGAGCTAGGAGCATGTTGAGTTATGCTAAGCTTGATAGATGCTTTTGGGTAGAATTCCTAAGTACTGCATGTTATTTGGTTAATAGATCTCCTTGTTAAGCTCTTGTTGATAAAACTCCTTATGAAGTGTGAATAGCTAGAAAGCCTTCTATTTCACATTTAAAGGTCTTTGATTGTGAGGTTTTTGTTCATGTGCCTCAAGAGAAGTGTTCTAAATTGAACCCAAAAGAACATAAATGCACCTTTGTTGGTTACGATGAGAATGCAAAAGGTTATAAGCTTTGGAATCCACTAACCTATAAGATGGCTTTCTCTAGAGATGTGATTTTTCGGAGAGTTTAGAGATTACTCAAGTGAAGGAAAACCAAAGGAGAAAGATAATACAAAAATAGTGTACTTTGAGACAAAGATTGAGAAGCAAGAAGATGTACATGTGGAAGAGCAATCAGATGGATTTGAGGATGGAGAAGAAGAAGAGGGTTCAAAGAGTTCAAATGATGTGCAAGATGAGCATGTAGAAAAAGAAGAGTGATAAAAAACCCCTTACTCCTATGTTGCGAAGATCCACAAGACAATGAAATCCAGTTTACAAGTATAGCCCATATAATTACCATTGTGTATTTACTTTTTTGAGTACTGATGATAAACCTAGATCCTTCAGGGAGCCTCTTTCTTCAGAAGATAGTGAGTCTTGGATGCAAGCCATGCAAGAGGAGATGATGGCTTTGGATAGTTGTGATACCTGGGATCTTGTTGGTTTGTCTAAAGGAAGGAAGCCCATTGGTTGCAAGTGGGTATTTAAAATGAAATTTGGTGCAGATGGTCTGTTAGAGTAGTACAAGGCTAGATTGGTGGCCAAGGGCTACTCCGAGAGAGAGGGAGTTGATTTTGGTGAAATTTTCCCTACTATTGCTAAGTTAACTTATATCATATTCCTATTATCTATTGTCGTTGCTTATGATTTTCAAATTGCGCAAATGGATGTTAAAATTGATTTCTTTCATGGGGATCTTGAGGAAGAAATTTATATGCAACAACTTGATGGTTTTGTTGTGAAAGAAAAAGAACACTTGGTTTGTAGGTTAAAGAGATCTTTATATGGTTTGAAATAGTCACCTAGGATTTGGTACTAGAAGTTTGATGCATTTTCATTGAAGTTGGGTTTTTTTAGGATTGAGGAGGATCATTGTGTTTATATTAAGGTTATTTATGATCAGATACTAATCATTGTCTTGTATGTTGATGCCATGTTGTTTATGGGTAACAACAAGGTGATGATTAGGGAGCTTAAGACTCAACTTTCTAGCACACTTGATATGAAGGATTTGGGGGCTACAAAATATATCCTTGTGATGGAGATCAAGCTCACAAAAAGCATTGGTTAAGTCAGAGTAAGTATGTTGATATCATTTTGTAGAGTTTTAGTATGCATGACTGTAAACTAGTAAATATTCCATTTCTAGTTGGTACTAAGTTCAGTTTAGACATATGTCCTAATTCTAATGATGATTTTGAAGAGATGTCTATCTTTCCTTATTCTAGTGTCATTGGTAGTCTGATGTATACAATGGTTTGCACTAGACCAAATATAGCCAAGCAGTGGGAGTTTTGAGCAAGTTTATGTTTAACCCTGGTAGAGAGCATTAGACTTTTGTTAAGAGTGTGTTTAGATATTTGCATGGTAATTCAAATTACTATTTGGTTTATCATGGTTTTGATGATGTGGTTAAGTCATTGGACATATAGAGTTTTGTTGATGCATATCAGGAGGTGACTTGGATAGTTAAAGGTCCACTAGTGTCTATGTTTTTACTTTGTTTGGAGGTGCAGTTAGTTGGATTACTAAGAGGTAGCCTACAATTGCATTGTCCACCACCGAAGAAGAGTATATGGCTGCTACACATGCCTCTAAGGAGGTGGTTTGGTTACAAAGACTTGGTAATGGCATTGGATTTGATTGGAGGACAGTGAGGATTGGATGTGACAGTTAGAGTGTCATATGTTTAGCCAAAAATCCTATGTATCATGCTCATACTAAGCATGTTGATATTCAATATCACTTTGTGTGAGAAATGGTTGAGAATGGTAAGGTCTTGATTAAGAAGGTTGACACTTTGGATAATGTTATAAATTCTATCACAAAGATAGTGACCACAAATATATTGGAGTATAGGACCACTAAGAGGGGGGGTGAATCAATGGTCTAATAAAACAAATTTCAAAACTCAACACACCTAATTACACAAAGTCTCTAGGTGCTACATGTTATTAAAATTACAAAGATGTGCAAATTAGAATACCACATTTAAATTAGGAATGACTAGCCATAAAGAAAGCAACACATCATTAAGAAGATACAAGGCACAAGATTTATGAGTGGAAAAACCCTAAAAGGGTACCACTCTGAACAATTGCTTTATTAAGCCACACTGGCAAAAAAATTGTTTACAAATTGTATGCCTCACTGGTAATACAAGCCTCACTAGCTAACATTCAAGCCTCATTAGCAATCATTCAAGCCTCACTGGAAAACTACTCAAGCCTCACTGGATACAATATGCCTCACTAGCTATCAATAAGTCTCACTAGCCAACTACAATCTACCTCACTAGCAATCTTCAATCTGATTCTCTGACAATCTTCAAAAGAAAAGAGTGACAATCAGAGGTTTACTCTATTTCCATACAAACCATTACACTATCTCTGCATCAACGATCTTTATATTCTAATCAAGAAAGCACAATCTAGCTGTCATCATCTTGAATACCTAAAACATTCAATTGCCCTACCTAGTCCATGATAGATCCATCATCTTGGATACCTTGCTCTTTTCCATTATAGTCATCTTTGCTTGACATACTTCAATCAATAAAATCCATCTCATACTCACCAAGCTCATTCCATCTTAAAACTATAACTTATCTCATTTTGAATGCAGAGAACCTTTCAAAACTCTTTATAGAATTCATATTTCAATTGGAAATCACACAAACAAACTTTGACAGCCATATTATACTGTGCAAAACAAAACTTCATCAATAGTCCCAATCATACTATACATTTTTTCTCTCTCCAATCATATCATTATTTTTTTCAAATCATAGCTCACTACATAAACCACAACAATATAATTACCTTGCATATCTCAGTTGTTCATATCTTCTTATTATTCAGGCAACAAAACATGATATCACAATCTTCAATACCGCTTCACACATCTTTGACAAAGATTTGCAATATACAACATTCCCATTTTCAAAAACAAACTGAAACAAAACTTCTCAAATTAATGCCATCAAAGACCATTAGTCAAGGCTCCCATTCTTTTCATATATCAAATGCTTAGTGCCTTACCATAATCTTCTTCTTCCATCACTTCCCAAAAACTAGTTTCAAAATTGTGCATCATTGAATATCAAGAGACATAGTTTGCAATTAGAAAAACTTCTAATTTTGAATTGGTGCCAACAAAACCTTCTATCTTCACTTGTTCATTTCCAAAAGATGCATAGAAGTAGAAAACCCTTTAACTTATGTTGTACCCAAAATTTAATTTTTGTTTTGATAAGGAATTTTGATTAAAATGGTCTAAATCTTATAAAATTGTCATCAAAGGTCATTTTTAGGTCAAACATGTTAGGGTTAGAAGGCATATATATAATAGTTAAATGTAGATTTGATCAATAAAATTGAGAAATAAAACACACAAAAAATTATAGCAGAAACAAGACAACACAAAGAATTTAATGTGGTTCACCCAATCCGAGCTACATCCACAAAACCACAACCATCCAATGAATTTATTATCCAATGTAAAACATATTACAATCTTGCTAATAATGCCCTACTGCAACCCCCATCCAAACCACTTATAACAAGCTTTCTAGAAGCTTCTAGAATTAGGGTTCTACAAAGTCAATTTTTTCTTTTGTCGGTGATGAAGCGAAAAATTGGAAAAAAAAATTCTCAAGGGCTACCACCCCCGAACCCCCACCAAAGGCCCGACCCAACCCTGGACCTCAACTCAGCCTCAGACCCCAGCAAAGATACATGAAGAGTGTAAAATACAACATGATCAATTGCCACATACCAACAATTTCCCACTTGGAGATTGATCTTGGATGACACCGTTGCTCTTACAACTCCCACCAGAAATAAGCACCTTGGACTCTGCTGCTCTGTTATACTTTTAACCATGAAGACCAAATGAAGCTGAAGAGGAGCTCAGCTTCTCCCTTGTCACTGCCTTCGTAAACATATCTGTTGGATTGGCATCTGTATGTATCTTTTCTAGCTTTACTTGTCCATCCTCCAACATTGATCAAATGAAATGATATCTCAATTGTATGTGTTTGGTTTTAGAGTGCAAGGCATAATTCTTTGCAACATGTATAGCACTCTGGTTGTCCGTAAATAGGTAATTTTCAGCTTGTTGTTTTCCCAACTCTTTCATGAAAAGTTGTAGCCATATCATCTCCTTTTCCGCCTCTATCGCAACAACATACTCTGCCTCCGTGGTTGATAAAGCAACCACCTTTTACAACTGAGAAATCCAACTCACTGTTGTCTCACCAACTATAAATACATAACCTGTGGTACTCCGCCTGGTATCTACATCCCCTGCCAAATCTAAGTCAACATAGCCTTTTAAATTTGTATTAGAGTCCCCAAAACATAAACATTTATTGGATGTACCTCTCAAATACCTGAGAATCCATTTTACCGCATTCCAATGTTCAACACGAGGATGACTCATATACCTACTAAGAACTCCTACAACATGTGCAATATATGGTCTTGTGCATACCATAGCGTACATTAAACTACCTACAACTGAAGCATATGGTACCTTAGACATTTTTCTTCCTCCTCTTGTGTCTTTGGACACATATCCTTAGTTAATTTAACATAATTGGGAAAAGGTGTGCTAACAACTTTTGCATTCTCTATATGAAATCTCTGCAACACCTTTTCAACATAATTAGCCTGAGATGAAAACAATTTTCTATTTTTCCTATCTCTAGTAATTTTCATACCAAGGATTTGTTTTGTTGCCCCCAAATCCTTCATAGCAAATGAATTTGCTAACTATTGTTTTAACTCCTTTATGTGATGCATGTTAGACCCCGCTACAAGCATATCATCAACTTATAAACAAAAACTAATGTATCCATCATCATCTAACCTCTTAAAATAAACACAATGGTTTGAATTACACCGGTTATAGCCATGCTTAGCCATAAAGCTATCAAATTTAATATACCATTGTCGAGGTGCTTGCTTCAAGCCATATAAACTAGAGAAAAAGATTTCATCAAAATCAATACCCTTTTTCTGTGCAAATCCCTTTACAACTAATTTGGCTTTAAATATTTTCTTACCTCCATCCTCCTCTTTTAGCCTATAAACCCATTTGTTTGGTAAAGCCTTTCTACCTGCAGGCAACTTGCATAATTCCCAAGTCTGATTTTTCAGCAAGGAGTCCATTTCTTCTTCCATTCCATGCTCCTACTGAACCTTGGTATCCACCTGCATAGCTTCATCATAACATTTTGGTTCACCAGCATCAATTAATAAAATAGAATACAAAGAAGGAGAAAATCATTCTAGAGGTCTACTTATCCTTGAAGCTCGTCTAACATTCACTGGAGTTTGTGGTATTTGTTGTTGTTGTTGTTGCAAAGCATGAGGAACCACTGGAACATCATTGTTTGGTGTATCATCCAACACTACATAATTATTTTCTTTCTTCCTTCTCATGCTGCTGCAACTGATTTTTGTACAACACTTTCTCATTGAATATGACATCCCTGCTTCTCACTATTTTTTTATTTTCAAAATCCCAAAGCCTATAACCAAATTCATCAATGCCATATCCAACAAATATACATTTCTTTGATTTTGCATCAAGGTTGCTTCTATTTTCAAAATCTACATGTGCAAATGCTTCACAACCAAAGGTATTGAGAAAAGAATAACTCGCCTTCTTACTTGTCCATGCTTCCTTTGGAATACCACAACTCAAAGGATTAGAGGGAACTCTATTGATTAAATAAACAACAGTGTTTATAGCTTCCGCCCACATGTTTAAAGGTAGCCCAACATGCAATTTCATAGGCCATGCACACTCCATTATTGTTTTGTTCATGCGCTCAACCACTCCATTTTCTTGTGGAGTCCTTGGAACCATTTTCTACCCACAAATACCATTAAAGGAACAATAATCTTCAAACTCTTTTCTGCAATACTCACCACCATTATCAAATCTGAGACATTTTAAATTTTTACCTGTCTCATTCTCAACCAAGCTTCTCCATTTCTTAAAAGTTTCAAATACATCAATTTTTTGCCTAAGGAAATAAATCCATACCTTCCTTGTTGCATCATCAATAAAAGTGACATAATACCGAGAGCCATTGAGAGAAGATACTTGAGCTTATCCCCAAACATTTGTATGCACAAGCTCCAATTTTTCATCTTGCTTTTGCTTCCCATCCTTGAGAAAACTAATTCTCTTTTGTTCACCATACACACAACTTTCACATAAATCCATATTAACACATTTTAGACTTGGTAAAACATTCTTTGAATGAAGTAATTTCATACCTTTTGCACTCATATGCCCATCTATTATGCCACAATGTTGATTTAGAATCCATAACAACTGTCTGATTTTATGCCTGCTGGACTATAGCAACTGTTCTTGGACATTGATTTTTATCTGCAATAGCTAAAGTAGAAGGAACAATATGACCTGTACAAATATATAAGGTGCCTACTTTCACACCTTTTTCTACCACTAAGGCACCTTTTGTAACCTTCCAATTTTTATCACTAAATGCAACAACACAACCTTCATCATCTAGTTTCCCTATTGAAATTAAATTTCTTTTTAACTTTGGAACGTGTCTTGCCTCATGTAGTAGCCAATGATTCTCATTCTGCAACTTAATCTTGATTCTTCCCTTTCCAATAATCTGACAGGGTTCATTATCTCCCAAATAAACTAGCCCAAAATCCCCTTGGACATAATCAAGAAAATAACTTCTATGGGGCGTAGCATGAAATGAAGCCCCTAAATCTAACACCCAAGAATCATCAACATTGTCAAAGGAAAGAATCAAAGCATCTTCATCAGATTTATTACTTACCACATTTTCCTCTTTAGTGCCTTCCTTTTTGTCTCCTTTATTTTTCTGAGACCAACAATGTTTCTTTAAATGACCCAGCTTACCACAGTACTAGAAATCCCTCTTGTCTCTAGATTGGGACCTTTTGTCCTTTGATTTTCCTCGTGACTTCCCACGACTTCCAAAATTGTTTCCTCTCTCCTTTGTTCTACCCTTGCTTTCCGCATTCAAAAAGTTGTCTAATGTGGATGTTCTACCTGAGCTTTTCCTACAAATTTCCTCACTCAAAATAACACCAACAACATCATCAAATTTCAATGTATTCAAACTAAAAATAGAATTGCTAACAACCATTACCAAGCTATTCCAGCTTTCAGGCAAAGAACACATAATCAAAAGAGCCCTAAATTCTTCATCAAAGTTTACATTTAAAGAAGTTAATTGACTGGTAAATGTATTAAACTCATTTAAATGATCAACAACTGACCCACCTTCTACCATTTTCATATTAAATAAACGCTTCATAAGAAATACCTTATTCGAAGTGGAAGGTTTTTCATATAAATTCGCTAGGGTTTCCATCAACTCTTGAGTTGTCTTTGTTGTTGTAATATTGAATGCCACCGATTGTGCCAGACATAAATGAATGGCTCTCAATGCCTTTATGTCCAAAAGATTCCAATCCTCATCACTCATTATTGTTAGTTTCTTGGCTATTCCTTCCAATGGCCTCCATAAATCCTTCTGATATAGATAATCCTCCATTTGCATCTTCCATAACTGATAGTTCTGCCCATTGAATTTATCTACCTTCAATTTACCCTTGTCCGCCATTGCTCCCACTTAACCCTAAGACTCCCACTCAACCCTAAGACTCCCACTCAACCGTGAGACTCTCCTGTAGACAATAATCGAACACAACTTGGATTTGATACCACTTGTTAGGGTTAGAAGGCAGATATCTAATAGTTAAATGCAAATTTGATCAATAAAACAGAGAAATAAAACACACAAAAAATTATAGCAGAAACAAGACAACATAGAGAATTTAACGTGGTTCACCCAATTTAGGCTACATCCACAAAACCACAGCCATCCAATGATTTTATTATCTAGTGTAAAACATATTACAATCTCGCTAATAATGCCCTACTGCAACCCCCATCCAAACTGCTTATTTCAAGCTTTTTAGAAGCTTCTAGAATTAGGGTTCTACAAAGTCAGTTTTTTCTTTTGTCAGTGACGAAGCGAAAAATGGGAAAAAAAAAAAATCTCGGGGGTTGTCACCTCCGAACCCCCACCCGGGGCCCAACCCAACCTCAGACCCCGAGAAGGATACATGAAGAGTGTATAGTATAGCATAATCAGTCCCCACATACCAACAAAACGAAGCATGGGATTTTTGTGGGTTTACTATCCAGAAGATATTGGAAAATTTTGAAAACTTTGAAAATTAGGGTTTCCGAACTCTTGTTTTTAGGAAAAACCCTAAGAGTAGGATCTTTCCAGAATTTACTAAAAATAATTTTGATTGGCTTATTTCATGTCATGATCACATTAGTGAAGTCAAAATCAAGAAAAAATTAGTTTAGCTCTGGTGGGTCTACTTCACCTTTTCAAAAGAAAAGTTAGGATCTCTGAGGTCAACAATGGCAGATGACCAGGTACCGAGTGTCAAAATCTAAGCTTCAAACACTTCAACAAAGATTCTATGGTGAAATATGCTCAAAGAGATGCTTCACGACAAAGGGGATTTTCAAAAGTTGAAAATGTTAGAAAAATTTCTAACTCTGGAAATAAAAGTGCCCCTGTTAGCTAGGGGTGCCCAAGATTTTGACTTGCTAGATGAGGATTTTAGGGATTCTACCCTCTAGAAGATCATGTCCAAAATTGATCCAGCTTTGCAGTGGACCTATCAACTAGCTTAGAATATTTTTCAAGGATCGAGAGTTGCAAGCTTAAGGGAGGTGAAAATCAAGTTTAAAATGTTGAAAATGCTTGAAAATTTGACTGAGTCTGATAAGAAAAAGTGCCCCTATTGGCCAGGGGTGCCTAGAGTTTTGATGGCCCAAAAGTTAGAATTAGGGTTTGCAACCTCAAGAAGTTCCTTGTTAGTTTTGACCTTGCTCTTCAATGAGACTATTAGCTAGTATTGGATTCATCAGTTATTCAAAATTGATGATCAAACAGAGGCTTCAGTGACGTTTGCAAAGGTTAAAAATGAAAAAAAATAAAAAAAAATTCTAAGTTTGAGAAAGTTAGCACCTAAAGTCAAACTTTGACTTGAAATATTTATGAAACTAAAGTGCATGATTTGGCTGCACTATAATGGAGGTACTTTTGAAATGAACTTGAAATAATAATAAAACTTCAATTGCACCTCCAAATTGAACTGCAAAATGCTTCATTTTTCTTGCATGTGGTGTGTTTCTTCTTTGCATGCTAAGTGGCGCTTGTTTGAAGGATCAATCTTAATTTTATTAACTAAATGAGGTCCAATGAGAATTTTGCGTCCTAAATTTAGGGTTTTACTTGCATGTGACGCCTAAATTCATGAAAAAGTATTTATTAAAGCACTTGGGCGTCCATTTTTTTTATCATAGGTTGAGGAGAGCTCATATTTTCTCGTGCAAACAAGATTTGGAGGCGCTACAAGTGATATTTTTAATGTTCTTCGCAGTTCCAGGTCTAGATTGTTTAGAGGGATAATTTTCTAGACTTCATCTTTTCAGCACATGCTTGTCAAACTTCATCAAATTGGGTAGAAGGAGGCAATTTTCTTGAAGATTGACAAAGGAAGAATATAATTTCTATCTTTTCCCCCTCACATTTCTTCTATCCTTGTCTTAGGTTTTCTCTCGCATGTCCAAGTAAACGACAGTTTTTCATAGTTTTGGTCATCTAGGTTTGTTGAGCACAGTGTTGGCGACAAAACCCATGTTCCAATTTTTTTTGGTAAAAGTGCCCAACTGTCTCCAATTTTTAGAGTTTTTAGAAAAAGTCAACATTTCAAAAAATGAAGAAACTGGGTTTGATCAACACATTGGCAACTACAAAACCCATATGCCAGATTTTTTCAAGAAAATTTGCCCTTGCAACCCCTACAACTTCTATTATTGAAAAGATTTTGCATGCCTAAGTAAAGTTCATTTTTTCAAATTTCTGATAATCTAGGTTGGCTTAGACATTCATTCTCTACAAAACCCATATCTTAGAAAATTTCCTAAAAATTTCCCCTCAACAGGCTATTTTTAGCCTCATTAGAAGCTATTTTTAGCCTTTTCAGGATTTCATCCAAACATATCCAAGTTTACAGTCAAAAGTCCAGTTTTTCAAAATACAATTCAATCCAATTGAATAAAAGACCAAATTAGTCTTAATTCATGACTTCTTGAAAACTTTTAACACTGACTTTTGCCATGTTCATCTAATGATCAAATAGAGTACTTTGGAAGGCGTTGACAACACTACAATAAAGCATCTTGATCACTTCGGGTTGTTCAAGGCAACCTTTATTCCAATCATAGTGTCAGATCTTGAGTTTTTCATTGCATGCATCAAGCATTATGATCCTTCTACACAACAAATTTGATCAACATATGGACGAGTTGTTTGCAGCTTGAAGCCGAGAGATGTTGAAAATTGCTTCGCCATTCCACCCTGTACACATAATTGCATCATAATCATGCAGGAATGTGAAAAGATATGGCATGCAAAAAAGGAAAGGTATCAGAAGAAGGTTGCTAAAAGGCAGCTAAAGGAGCAGAAAACTAATTTTCCAAAGAAGCTTGGACATGGATAATTCAAAGATGAGATTGTTATCCTAATTACCTTGCTCAACCGGGTCACGGGTCAAGAAGAAGCTAATGTTTTTTGGACATGGATGTTCTATGTCATCACCCAAATTGTCAATAATAAAGAACATTTTGACTAGGCTATGTTGATTAGTGAGGTTCTTCACCAACAAATCATGGGATTTCTCAAGATCCACAAGTTTCATATGGTTTCTCATCTCGTCTATTTAATTGCATTCCAAGGCAATTTTAGAGTGTTGAAAACCATTGGAACTCTTGGTGTTTAGTGTGTGCATGAATACTTCCCATAGTTGGAGTTTTCACGAGCTAGATAAGATTTCAAGCGAGTGAATGATCATTTTCAGATGAAGATGATGAGAGATCTTGACAACGAGATGAACATAAGGATTTCAGCGGATGCCAAATCAACAATGGAGAATTGGGTGGAGTGGTTTATCCAATTTCCCACATCCACTTACATCTAAGTGTATTGTTTCTTAGGAGAACCTTTGATGCTACCAAGATAACCATCTGACAAAGTCTTGTTCATGGAGTTCTTGAGACAAGTTCATGGAGTTCATTCTTTTCTATGCAAACGGCACAAGACGACGTTCACTTTTCCATGTGGATTGGGCATATACAAATGCAAATTAGTAGCTGATTGCACAACAAATTGTCAAAGATTCATCTCAAGTACCTCAACGAAAAGCACTCGTATGATCCTTTGGGCCTCTTTGCAACTCGTTTGGAGTGGAATCATTCACACAAGCTAGCACTTGAATACTTTTGGGTCAATTATGAAGATGAACTTGAAGTACACAGGTGTCATTATTGCAGACTCACTCTTCCTCAGTTTACTAATTTCTTATAAGAAGATGTTGAAGGTTTTTCAAATGATAATGGAGAGGTTTTGTTGACTTCATTCGTCAAGGATCAAATTGCTCACCAACCAATTTGACAACCAAATTGGTATGCCAAAGAGAGCACCTTAGTTGAGGACCTATCAAGTTGAGTTGTCAAGACCAATATGCTTTTCTTGGAGGGCAAGAGGAGACGAAAGGTAGTTCCAATTGTAGATCCAGCAATTATGTTTTCTTCAATTCCCTCCACGTCAAGGTCAAGACCTAGAGTCAAGGCCATAGTGCATCCTCTTGAATATGTCGAGGTTAGCGGAAAGACGAAGAGTTTGAAGGGAAGCACAAGCCAATGAGAACATATAGAAAAGGTGTGAGAAGTTCGAGTAGAGCCAGTGATGCAAGCTAAAGTCATCTCCTAGTCTACCATTATCTCCTCAGCCTCCTCCCATTCAAATAGATTCATAACCAAAATCACCAGTTCGTGAAGTCTCGGTGCCAGTTTATTCACTAGGAGTTGACACAGCTGTAGTCATTTCTCCCAGAGTAGTCAACATAGACCATTCATCTTGGCTTGAGAAAAATTTGGGTAGGAGGAGGTAAAAACCTTCCTATCAGCTTGATCTTTTAGAGTTTGGCAGTGTCTATCAAGACACATCAAACAAGAAGATCAAGAAATAGGTACATATAGAGTAGAATCCTAATGTAAAGATTGTCATTGAGGTTGCTACACCACCAGAGAACAACAAAGTGGATGATATTAAGGTTGGTGATTACACTTTTGTCAAATCCAACCTTGGTAGGAGCACTTGGGACGTGGACATGAGCCTCTTCAAGGTAGTTGCAGGCAATCTTTAAGAGCGCATGATGAAGGATGGAGAAGACAAAGCAACCCCCAAGGCTGAAAATAAGCAGCCTACAATGATATATCTTAGATCTTCTTCATGGAACTTCAAATGTGGCTCCTCTTCTTCCATAGCTTCGAGAATCACCTAAAAATCAACAAAATATGGTTTAGTTAGTCAATCATGGAAGGCTTTTGGAAAACTAGATCAAAGATTTTGTTATCAGAGATAGATACCTTATTGCAGAGTTATACCAATTGAGGTATAACGCTCATTATCTTCGTCAGGGAATTCAATAGCTTGAGTTGAGCATCGCAAAGGACAAACCAATAGATTTGATCCTCATTTCTCATTTGGAAATTGCATATGATGTTGTTGTAGTAGATGAAAATAAAAGGAATCTTTTTGCTTGGAGAGAACAACACCTCTTCAAAGTAGAAACTTATGAAAAAGTGTCTACAAAAATGGTTGAAATCAAAGAAGATGTTGCCAATGCTATCAAGCTCATAAGAAAACTCATCACACAGATCTCGTGCCATTACCTTCATGAGGATGGTACCTACATCGATCTTGAGGTCATGCAAGCAGAATTCCAGAGTATTGTTCATGATGGTCTTAATGGTGATCCTGTGGCATCCAAGTTGAGTCACTTTTCAGTGATGTCAACAAGTTTCGACAAGGTAGTTAAGGAGGTGAAATAATTTCAAAGGATGATCACAGATGGAGAGAACCTGCATTGAGCAGATAGTCTATTATTTTGAACAACATCCAAGTCCCTGAAGATGATGTAGTTAATGATTTCCTGGAGGAGATGATTGCTCATGACAACTTGGAGTAGACAGACAATTAGATCCCACAGTTTTCCTGAGGATAAAATCAAAGTCAACAGTCAACTCAACATTGGTCTTGACTTTAGATTGTTGATTCCATGCATGCTTATCTCATCCTTGGGGATATATTTTGGTAGAGGTGGAACTTTCAGTCAGGATTTAGTTAACTGATGTTGGTTATCAGTTGACTCTCATATCAAATAAGACTTGCATGTTGCAAAGTCCAATCAATTTAGTTTAGAATCAGTTAACTGAGGTAGTTTTTCTAGTTAACTGTTAGGTTACATACATTCAGACATAATAATAAATATTTCATGCTTACAAGACTAAATGTTAACTCAAGGATATTTTAGGGCTTCCTACTCCTTTAAGGTTCTGTAAATAAGAGCACCATGCTCATTTTATTTTAACTTTTGTTGCGATAACAAATTTTTGTGCTCACCTTTCCTACATTATTGTTATTCTATATTGGTTCACTTTGTTTATTATAAAGCTGGTTTGATCGCTTATTGTGTGTGTGTCTCATTATGCAATTTTCTATCCCAAATTTACTATTATTGCTTTAATAATCTTTCTTTCATATCTACACCTCAGATAGAGTATTTTACCTCCTTGGGAATTTAGAAATGAAGATTATTGTTTAATGTTTGTTTACAGTAATCTACTTTCAGCCTACACCTTGGATAGAGTATTTAACCTCCTTGTGAATCCTGAGAACTAGCTTGTTGTTTTATGTTTGTTTCCAATAAACTTTATTTTAGCCTACACCTCAGATAGAGTATTTTACCTCCTTGGGAATCTCGAGATAGAGTTTATTGTCAATCATTCCCAATTGCTCCTAATTCCTCTTGCTTTGTTTTTCTAGAGGAGATCATGATAGTTTTAGCGTCAGCTTGGTTGTAGTTAAGATCTACAAAAACCAAAGAAAACCTTAGTTGCAATGTATTTGGTTTTATAACCTTGTGCCTCTACTAGCTGAGTCAAAAAGATAGGAACTTAGATTAATTTACTTTTTACGCATATCAACAAAAGAGGGAGCTTCCCCTCCTAATTTGAAGAGCAGTTAATACTATGCATAGCTGTCAGTTTCCAATACACACCCCAGAGGTGTGAATTGAAACGCCAACAACTTCCATGCCTATCAAAGTAAAATCATTTGAAGTAACTGTTCTCAGATTTGAATGAGAACTCTTGATTTGAGAGACCCACCAATTCATTTTTAAACAACAACCTTTGATCTTCAAGGTCAACATGCTCAACTGGTTTCAAGGTATGAGAGGGTCGGTTAATGAATGACAATAATCCTCTTAAAATATTACTAAAGTTAACTTGAACTGACAATATCAGGTCACTAAGCAAATATATCAAAAACTGAATTGCTTTTTAAACGCTTTTCAAAATACTTAAACCTTAAATCTTAGGGTTTTAGGAAAATCTTAAATGAAAAACTTTGCTTATATCCAAAGACTTCACTTTTGCATCAATGTCAAACCCACACCATGAACTGAACAATAAACAAGTAATGTGCAACAATACTATGAAGCATCAAACTTGTACCATGAGACCATGAATACAATTGTAGCAACTCTTTTGCACTAAGCACCATAAGATGATCAATCAATATCCTTTGTTATTATTTGATGTGAATGATGAATCCCATTGATCTACCTTGAAGCAACATGAGAAACCTTGAAGCAAGCATGAAAATCAACAAGCATCAATACCAAAACAAATCTATTAGCCTTTGACATCAATGACAAAACAATGCCACTGCCAATAGGATAAGCTCTCTTGGTGCAGGAAGGCCATCGGCCTTTATCATTGTACTTGATTATATTTTATTTGTATCTCATGGATGTAATTGTAATGTATAATGCCAAGTGGGAGAATGTTAGGATAAGTGACATTATAATTGTTATCCTAAGTTGATTTATGTGTTTCCATGTTCTTTGGAAAGTGTCTTGAGGACATGAGGGAAAAAATACTTATTATTTATTTTCCTATGACAAATTATAATTACAATCAAAGAAGTGGACCCAATACAGTGACGGTTACAGAGCATCCGTGGAGCATATTCCATTTGGGTATCCAACTTCTAGGTGGAGACCACCTATAAGTGCATGCTCTTGCATGTTATTATGGGTTGGGCACCCAAGCTTGCATGTTCTAGGTTTGAGCCATCAAAGAGTTATAGAGCACTTGATATTGACCAATTTTAATTGGCTATGAGTTAGGCGCCCATGTGAAGGCCATGTGAGCATTTAGTATTTTTCACCATATTTTTGGGCTGTCCACTAAAGGGGGCATGTTTTTTCCAGGTGGTTTTACTTGTTATTTTGGATACCATTTGTGGTATTCTCTTCCACAAACTTCTATATATTAGAGCATTGAGATGGTGGTTTGTAGTGTTTGTTTACAGGTTGTCAAAGTAATGAAGTATTGTCAGAATTCATAGAGGAGTATTGTATTGTTGTATCTCATTTGAAGATTAATACAAACATTGGATCTCTTTGGGTGTAGAGTTTTTACCACAAGGGTTTCTCCATGTATGTCTTGTGTCACTTGTGATTCTCAACTTGTGGTATTGCTAATTTTCTTTCATTGTTGCAATTGCTAATCATGTATCATAATATTGGTAATCTTGAATACATAATTTTAGATTTGCAACCACATATTTAAGTTCATATTGCTGCAATTTTTACCTTGAATTTCCAGCAAAACTGTCACTATGTTTTTCGATTAAATTTTATCTTATTGATCTTCATGGTATGAACAATTGAGTATCATATGAAAAAATTCTCATTTGAATCAAGAAATCTAACCATTTAATTCTATTCTTCCACAAAATCAAGATCAATCTCATAATTATTTGAATTCCTTAAATCAACTACCTCTACTCTCATTTTTGTTAGTAATATTTTCTACTACTTAGCACATCAATAACATTAAATATTTATTTTTCTAATCCTATGTTTAAATACAAAAGTATAAATTTGTATAAACTCAACATATCTCACGTGTCTCTAATTTAACTTATCTTATATTTTCAACTATTTGAATGCTTGATAGTCAATATACAATACAAACTCTTTTGACAACAAGTATTGAATTAATTTACTAATTACTTATAATATAGCATAAAATTCTTGGCTATAAACTAAATATATTTTTCTTTCATAATTTAACATTTAATTGAAATATACTATTAATCTTCCTTCTTGGATTAATATTGCTCCAATTTGAAACATACTCATCTTTCTACACAATAAATACTTTGAGAACTACCATGAAGTAAATTTCCCTATGCTTAAAAATAGGATAATAAAAAAAAATCACTTTAACGTAACATTTGTTGAACATGATCAATAAATAAATAAATACTATAATTTTTGAATTTATAATATATCAATTGCATTTAAAAAAAAAAGATTTTTTCATTTCATTACATGAGTATAATGAATTTCAAGTATACAAGTTTACAATACACAATAAGTGATATAAAGTTTCCAATATCTATAAAAAAGCTTTTTATCTCACAAGCCTCAACGTTGTCGTCTGTAAGAGGGAGAGCATCACTCAAGAATTTTACCTCCAACCACATACCAATGGTCGCATGCACATGTTCCAACTAGAAGTGTCCCTAGCCTTCACGAAGAGTATAGACAAAGGAACCAATAAATACATGTCATTTGAATCCTAGTGTTGTGTCCTATATAACCAATCAACCATACAACCTTATATAACTCTAACTAAGTATGACCAATCTGACTGGATATGCAATCTGGAACACTATGAATCGACTAATGCAAGTAGATATTGTAGACACTAAAAAATGTCTTGATCTATGAGTGTCATTTTTCCATTGTCTTGGTCTTCTCCCCTGCATAATTAAATAATTTTAATTAATTCATTTCTTAATCTTTATTCTCCTCTGATCAATTAAATAAATTAAGTATTTATTTAATTGTGTCGCTAACACCCATTTCCTTCTATAATTAAATAAATTACCATTTGTTTATTTCATTATTCATCTATAGTTAAATAATTATTTTTAATTATTTATCTATTCATTGGCCTTCTTCATTCTTCTATATTTAAATAATTATTAAAATTATTTAACTATCTTTTGTCACTCTTCCACTATTAAATAATTAATCCAAATTAATTATTTAATATCCCTTTTCTATTTTTCTCTATTTTAATTAAATGGTTGCACAATAATCATTTAATTAAATGCCCATTTTCCCTCTTCTTCCACAAATAAATAATTAAAATGATTATTTATTCCTCCGTTATCTTTTACCAAATTTAAAATATGGTCAAAGATGCCTTCCATGAATTAAATAATTTTACTTTATTCCTCCACTTCCTTTCCCAAATTAAATAATAATATGATTTAATTGTCAAGATTCCCTTCTTCAATTAAAAATTATTATTTGATGGTCCACATGCTCTCCCAAATTTGCTCCACTACTTTCCCTCCACTTTCTTATTTCAAATCTTAACCGTTGATTCTTTATGGTCTTCTTTCAATCTTGACCATCTATCCTTAGTTGTCCCTAACCCTACCACTATGTGGTGCATTCATCCTCCACCATTGATCTTGGCATTTCCTAGAACTTTAATCTTGTTCGTCTGTTTGAATAGCTCTTCTATAAAATAAGGCTTTCTCCATCATTTTGGTTTAACAATCACATTCTCCAAAGTTCTTGTTGCCATATCATTATCATTTGTAGGTATTCAAACACTTCAAAATATGAGGGCAAAGCTTTGCTACTTGAGAAAAAATGAAGGAGAAGCAAGGGAGATAATCAACTATGATATGTGATTTTTCTTTTGTGCTTTCATTATTGTTTGCTTCCTTTGATCATTTGTACTCTCTTGTTTAGATTTGAAATTTGGGCTTAGATCTTAGGTAGAGTGGTTGCTACTTGGTCTTAGCTATTTTGCATTTTCAAATGTTACAGATACTTTTGCATTACTTTGGCCAAGTTTTAAAATATAACACCTCCATAGGAAACGTAGTTGTAAGTTCACACACCTCTAACTCAACCTAGAAACAACCTTTAACCTAAGGTTTAACACATGATTAACTGGTTGGCCGTTTGTCTAACTTTTCTTAAAGATTTAAAATCATAAATGTATAACTTACTATAGTTGGTAAACGACTAAGGTCATGGAAATATTTTCTTGACAATGAACACTCATGTTGCATACTCGCAACATCTCAGAGCTTGGCTATTGTCGCTTGTTCATAAGTTTTTGCATTTAAATCAAAGAGTGAAAAACTCTCCTATTTTCATGCACATTACTTGTTATAATGTTTTCAAACAATGACACTAACACGAGACACCTTGTCTTTCTCATGAGTTCTTGTCACCTCAAAATATGAGAAATAAAAATATTATTGACCAACAAGAAAATAACTTCTTTAAATAATTCTGACTTCTCTATGTTTTCCTTCTAATTCATTGTACAAGAACACATTTAATATACTAATGAATATATAATATGTATTGCCAAATTCTTTATCAAGAATAAGCATGTTTTTACGATGTTTATAATATTTCAACAACTTTGATTACAAATCTGATTTCTTTTAGTCGACATATCAAAATAAGATTCAACCTTATCATACAATTTGTAAACATTTATAAACATAATATTATTTGCCACTTATTTTCCTAAGTGAAATAAAGTAATTTATTATTTTAACACAACATGATAACATATTTCTTGTTTTTTTTCATATACAACTCTAAAAGAGAAAATAAATAAGTTGTATATTTATCACATGCACAAATTTATAAATATATATTCTCTGTGTAAACATTCCCATTTTCGGTCAATGCTTAGAATTCATTTATTAAAACAACCAAGAATGAAAGAGAATAAAAATAAATAAAACATGTTTGTTTTAATACTCTATTTGTGAACTTTCATTCCAATACATAAATTCAAGGCTCAGTTAAGCTTCTCCAGGAAATCTCAACTAACTTATGTATGAAACTATGGTTTTTCTTGAAAATATTTCTTAGTATAACTACAACTAATAGAAAAATGAGGTTTTCAAGCTCTAATTTAAGAAGAATAGCCAATATATGGTGTATATGATGTAAGTATCTCTACTATGAGAACCCCCTATCTTCACAAAATTGTGATCCTCTCCTCTCTCTGTGATTTGTGAATGAGTAAAATATAATTTCCACAGTAATAATCTATTCTCCTTTCTTATACCCCACAATCTCTTCCTTCCTATTTGTCGTCTCTATTCTCTCTTTCCCAGATAAGAAGATAATTCCACCTTCTCTATTCTCTGAAATCTCATCAATAAAAAATACTCCTCCAATAGAATGCAATGCCCGTAATAATAAAAAGCATTGATAATAATAAGAATGTGTCCATAATAATTTCCAAGACTCCACTAAAAGCTTTGTGCCCATTCTAAATCATCGCTCAATCTGAATTTCAACTGCATTTTTAATGAAAAAATCCACTATGCCTCATTTGTAGGTATTGATAGCTTTAAAATATGACAGGAATATAGCTTATGTTAGAGGCTTTTATCTCACGTAGGAATTGGAAGTAATTCAGACTTATTTACTTACCATTACATTCCTTTATGAGCACATCTAACTACCTCCAAAATGTCATGACTATCTCCAAAGGCTGCTAGAATATTTGCCAATTAATAATATCATATTATATATATAAATATATCTATATATTCTCAAATTATATATCCAAATATATATCAAATAAATATACTAATATATATATTTGTATAAATATATATAATGTATTTAGATATTAATTGGATAGACTTTATAATTTTTTTTGAAAATTTGTGAAAACGATGATGATGCTACACAACACCTTTTTAAATGCAAAAGACTAGGCCAAAGACCCAACAAGGTTTAACCTAACCTTACGAATCGACCATACTTGGTCAATAACACAAAATAAACTCAAACACAAGTCTAGGGTTACTTACCTAAACTAGATACATAAACCTACATGAGTATATGTGTTTGACTCATTTGACATTAACTTGTCTATTTTCCCATGTCTATACTCCTTTCTTTGGTAATACTCTCCCTCTCCCTTTGGGAGGGTAAGAATCTGATCATGCATTTCACTTAGAAATCCAATAACATAGAACTTAGTTTGTTATTAGTCACAACATCATAATCTTGATCAAATATTAATAATAATCATTAAAATTGAAACATATGGCATTGCATTATAATTTCATCAAACTTTAGAATAACATCTAATCATGCGTTGGACGTTGGCAAGGGTGACAAAGAGGTTAGTGGTAAAGAGGAGGGGATGCAGGAGAATGTGTTGACAATGGAGGCAAAGGATAAGCCGGGAAGGGTTTCCAAACACATTGCCAAGTTGAAGAACCAGGCCTCCAAAGATATGGTTAAAGATACCACAGTGCCCTGTGAGGAGAAGGCTTCTAAAGAGAAGGCAGTGGAAATTGATGACTCCTCGATTCGTAACTCTCCTAATGTGGTTCTGGAAGGGAATTTCAAGAGGAGGAGGACATTCTAAAAGGTAAATCTCGACTTCATGATATATCTTGAGAAAAATGGACTCTTCGGGACATTCTAAAAGGCTTGATAAGGTATCTTGGGGTTTGAGGAGAATTTGAAGAACATTCTAAAAGGCTCGACTTCAGATATTCTAGTTGACAAAATTGTGGATCTTGAGGATTCATACCATAATTTCAAATCCCTATGTGAAGAGCGCTTGGCTGGTTTAGAATCCAAGATATTGGACACCAATGTGGATATAAAGAAGCTTCTCCATGCTTTTCACATTTCAATGAAGAATAGTGCAGACTCTTTGGAAGTCATGTTTCGTAAAATTAGTGAGCTCAAGGAGGACCAATTGTATTTTTCTGAGTTAATGGAGAAGGAACACTCGACCAAAGGCAAAGGGAAGAAAGGTATGAAAGATGATGGTAAAGGCCTTGCTACTAGAGGGTTTGTTGACTAGAAGAAGTCCTTTGAAGCTGAGAAAAAAGAGTTCTTGGACATGATTGAAATGTATAGAAGCCAGGAGCTTGAGGTGGAAAACACCTTAAGAAATTTGAAATAGTGTCCTATTTGTTTATTTGTCTATTAGTTGTGTTCTTTTCTACTACTGGGTCTCAATTTCTTTCCTATTGTTTTGTCATTTTGTTGTTGGGTGTTGCTGATAGCTTTCTATTTTATCTTTCGAGCAACATTTTATATCTTCTGTTGTTTTTGGTTTTGGGTTGTTGCTGGTGTTTTAGTGTAGTATCTCTTGAGAAACATTTTGTACCTTAAGTTGTAATGGGTTTCAGGTCCCTTCAAAGTCTAATTTTCCCATATAATCAAAACATCTAATCATCTACTGATATCAAAACCATATTTTTAATGTAAAAGAAAAGTAATTTGCAAGTCAAAATTTGGGGTGTAACATATCTCCACCATAAGGATCATCGTCCCCGATGGTTTAGAGTATTATAATAAAAATCATAAACAAGTTTTTTAGTTATTAAAAAGTAGTAAATAAATGAGGAAACTTTTGGTAAATTCATTGTAATCCTCCCAAGTAGTATTGTCCTCTGCATATTGGTGCCACTAGACTTTGCACTAAGTAACCTCTCTATTATGTAAGTAGAGCTTGCGTACTTAAAGTACCTTAAGAGGCTTGATTGTTACCACCCTTGGATATTGTACTTGTAGGGCATTCTAGTCAAGTATATGATTAATACCAGTTATATAATTTTTAAGATATGAAACATGAAACACATTATGCATTCAGGAAAGAGCTAGAGGTAGAGAAATTCTATAGGCAACCAGGTTAATTACTTAAAGAACTTCAAAGGGATCCACAAATCTAGGAGCTAGTTTAGATGACTTCCCAAACTTTATGGAACTCTTTTGAGGTTTGACCCTCAAAAGAACTTTTCTCCCACTGAGAATTGTCTCAATGTACACTTAATATCAACATAACTTTTTTGTCTATCATTTTCTTCTGCCAATATTTTCTTGATCAACTTGATCCGCTCCTCCATTTTTTATAACATTTCCACTCTAAGGCTAATCTTATCTTCTAACTTATCCCAACTTATAGGATTTCGACACTTTGTTCCATATAATGCTTCAAATGGAGCCATCTTTATTGCTAAATGATAGGAATTATTGTATGCAAATTCCACAAGCGAAAAATATTCCTCGCACTTGTATTGTTGATCCATGCAATACATCCCTAAAAAATCTTCAAGAACTTGGTTTACCCTTTATGTCTAACCATTTATCTCAAGGTGATGATTTGAGCTTATATCGAGTTGAGTTCCATGTGAAGAAATCAAGGTTTGCCAAAACCTTGATGTCATGTGTGCATCTCTATATGAGATGATCTTCTCAAGAACCTCATGCAATCTAAACACTTCCTAGAAAAACTTACAATCTATTACTGGTAATCCATTTGTTAGATTTTGAGGTATAAAGTGAGCTACCTTAGTAATCTATCCACCACTACTAGAATGGAATTATTCCTATTTCTAGACATAGGAAGACCTTGTACAAAATCCATACTAATGATTTGCCACTTCCACTCTAGAATTTCATGAGGATACAAAAGTCCTACTGAGTGATGATGTTCAACCTTTACCCTCTGGCATTCTAGACATCCTACTACAAATCTTGCAATGTCACTCTTCATTACTTTCTATAAACAAAGTGGTTTTACATTAGGTAGGAGTTTTGTTACTCCTAGGTGTCCTAAATATGGTGCAGAATGAACCTCTTTCCACACAATATTTCTTAACTCCTCAAGGTTTGGAACATGCATTTTTCCCTTGAACCTTAAAACTCCATCTAGTTCAAAATAGAACCCATCATACCTCAAAAAATGAGGATTGACTAAGAGAGCTTGCTTAACTTTCTCATAATACTCATATCCCATAAACTTTTGTAATACTTGTTCTTTAAAATTTGAGTGAATAGCTGAGGTCATTGAGGAAATGTGTCTCCTTTGACTTAAGGCATCTATAACTCAATTTTCCTTTCCTTTAATATAACTTATTTCAAAATCATAGTTAGATATCAACTCTAACCATCTTCTTTACTGAGCATTAAGATGTGGTTGGTAAAATAAGTACTTAAGACCTTGATGATCTGACCTAAGCTCAAAAGGATTTCCTAACAAATAATGTCACCATAGTTATAAAGTATGA
Source organism: Sequoia sempervirens (assembly GCA_007258455.2). Lineage (NCBI taxonomy): Eukaryota > Viridiplantae > Streptophyta > Pinopsida > Cupressales > Cupressaceae > Sequoia > Sequoia sempervirens. The sequence continues at coordinate 145,577,560 of VDFB02358134.1, forward strand.
ACAATTGCCACCAATTAAAGATCATGAGGAGCATAATTCTAGTCATATGTCTTTAACTTTCTTGACTCACAAGATATAACTCACCCTCCTTGCATAATCACTCTATCAAGTCCTTCCCCTGAAGCATCAGTGATTACTAAAAACTGGCCTTCTGGATCAAGAACTATCAATATCAGAGTCATAGTCAACTTCTCTTTTAGTTGATTGAATGCCTACTGACATTTTTTGACTAGTCAAAATGTTCTCCTTTTCTCTTCAGAGAAGTGATAGGGTAGGCAATCTTAGAAAAGTTTGACACAAACTTTCTATAGTAGTTTGTTAATCCCATAAAACTGCATAGTTTATGCACATTTTTTGGTGTTGGCCATTCAAGAATGACTTTGATCTTTGATGGATCTATTGCAATCCCTTCCGCTGAAATTACATGACCCAAAGATTGTACTTATTTTTGAAAGAATGTACATTTAGAGAGCATTCCATACAATTTGTGTTCCCTCAAATGTTGTATTTAAAAAACTACAGGTGCTAGAAACGTTCCTCCTCATATTTAGAATATACAAGAATATCATCTAAAAATACTAGAACAAATCTATTCAGACAATCTTTGAAAATAGTGTTCATCAAATTTATAAATGTTACTGGGGCATTTATCAATAAAAAGGTAAGACTGCTAATTTTTAGTGCCCATACCTTGTTCTAAAGGTTGTTTTATGAATATCTTGATCTTTCAACCTTAACTGATGATATCCAGATCATAGATCAATCTTTGAGAATATTTTTGCTCCACACATTTGATCAAAAATATCATCAATACATGGTAAAGGATATTTATTCTTTATCATTGCTTTGTTAAGCATATGATAATCTATGCATAAGCATAAATTTCAATCCTTCTTTTTGATAAAGATTACTGGCTCTCCCTAGGGTGAAACTCTAGGTCTAATAAATCCTTTAGACAATAGTTCTTGTAACTGATCCTTTAGTTCCATCAATTTTGTAGTGGTCATATAGTATGGTACTTTTGAAATTAGTTCTAAGCTAAGAATTATATCAATGGAGAAATCAAAAACACTTTTTAGGGGTAACCCACGGAGTTCATACAAGAAAATATCTTGAAAATCCCAAAGAAAACAATAGTTTTCCAAAACAAGTTCTCTTTGATCCCTAAAATATTCTTCTATTCCTTGGAGTTTTTGAGACTCACAATAAATTGGGTCATCTTACAAGATAAACTCCTTGAGATCTTCTAACTTCTCCATTTTGACTACATAGAGTTGACACCCTTTATGTTTGGCACTTTTGAGTTGCATGACAAAGATCTATCTTAACTTGGCTTCTCTTAGAGTGCCTTGAAGGAAAACCTTGTTTACTAGGTCATCCAAACACTCTACTATTTTTGCAAAAAAAACAACCTTAGTCCTATGCCTCCACAACCAATTTATTCCCAAGACAACATCATAGGATCCTAAAGGTGCTACATATAGGTTCACCTCAATTAAAAAACCTGGAAGGTTAACTCTAGATTCAAACATATGTTGCTCTACCTGATATTTTATTTGGTTAGTATATACTACTGACTAGGGTTTTACCATAAATTTAATTCTTCTAGGAAATTTATCTAACATTCTTGGTGCAATAAAACTTTCAGTTGCACTTGTATAAATCAAAATTGATATAGGAACTCCTAATAATATACCTATTGTCTCAATAGGAGTAATTTGATACTTCATTTTTTGATGATACAATGCTACATGGATCCTTTATTAGAATGTTGCTTGCTGGGTGGGTAATGGATTTCCACGTTTTTGAGCTCCTCGACTCTAGTTTAGGCATTGATTCACATAATGATCACCTCCGCAAGAAAAACATCCTCCAGGAGGTTTTCGCCTTTCAAAAGGTTTCCCTGAATTATCTCCATTCCTATTGGAATTGTTGTTTTTATTCTCATTCTTGGTCTCATTTTGATTATTTTGAAAACCCTTATCATTTTTATTTTTGGATTCTTGCTTATCATTCCTCTTCTTAAGAGATTGGTCCAAGGCTGTGACCAATTGTACTTCTTACAATTCTTCTCTCGATAAGCATAGATGAACTTCAACTTTTTATGTTGCTCAATATGTTTCTCAAATACTTTATCCATTTTTGTTGGACCATGAACATTGACTTCTCATCCTATCCAGGCAATCAACCCCATGATGATTTTTCTAATCTTGAATCTTCCATCGTTTAGGTATTGGGGTATGTACTTCAAGAGACGTGTAAAATTTTCCCATTACTCAACCACATACAAGTCTCCTTGTCTCGGATTCTAAAATTCTATAAGATTTTGGTCAAAGAAAAGTTGTGGTAACCACCTTTGCTTAAACATGACTAAAAATAATCCCAAGTCAAGCTTAAAGATCTTAACCCCAACTCCATCTTCTTATTCATTCACAAAGTGGATGCTTCTCTTGCTAGATGGTAGGCACCCCAAACTTCCTTAGTCACTTTAGAGTAATTTCTTATCTTGAAGTACTTTCCATCTTTGTGAGACAAGCTTATGTTGCATCACCACTCATTGTTCCATCAAACTTAGGTGGCGTCACCTTTTTCATGTCTCTCAGCAACTCAGGAGCTAATTGATTCTTCTTTTCATTATCAGCTCTTGAATTAGAATCATTTTCTCCTCGCCCACTTTGGGTGGTGCAATCATGCCTATTCTCATCTTCTCCTTCCTGGGATGCCTCATTTTCCCTTTCTAACTTACTTTGGCCCCTAACTTCTTGCTAGATAGGGTACTGATTCTTTCCCTTGTTTCATTCAACATTGCTAAAATTTGGTCCAATTTAGAATTTGGAATTTTAGAAGGGTGTGATACCTCCTGACTTCCTCCTAGGTCAATTTGTGTTTGCACCATGTTTGTTCTCTACTTCACACCTTCATTTTGAGTGTTTAATTAGATCCTCTGATTTTAGCATTGCTCTTTAAACAAAAATCAACATTTATAACATTATCTAATCCAATAGATAAATTTGGAAAAATAACAAAACTTTATTATATTTATTTAGTGGATTCATAATACATCCTTATTTAATACAAAACTTTTTTGACTATATGCGACTATAGGTCACTATCAAATAAAGGTATTTCTTCGGGTTCTTCTTCACCCTCAGAATCTACAAGACAAATTTGGATGGTGGGTGTACTCGTAGGTACTCCTCCATCACCTCCTTACCTATCTTTGGTGAATCATGACCATAACCAAAAGACATATCTCGATGTGTAGATGATCTAACTAGTTTAACAAAAGGGATATGTACCATGGCCTTCTTTGCCGCCTTTCTACATTGTTTCTTTTATAGCTGAATACACTTAAGCACGCTGGTAAGGGTTTCTAAGTCAACAAGCCATGCATCCCTTGTGTAGTTGATATTCTCTAGGAGTTTTACCTATGGAGACGATTCCTTTTTGGCCACCAAGCTAGGTAGGTTCTTGGGTATAAATTTCCTTATGGTTTTCCTTCTTCTTTCCATTTTGGCACAATAACACTTTCAAACATTAGCTAACTGTTAATGTTTGAGAAAGAATTTTCGTAATGAGCTCATTGGTCCATGTGTTGAACCCAATAGCTTTGATACCATATGAAACATACTCATATTTCTACATAGTAAATACTTTGAGAATTACCATAAAAGTAATTTTACACATGCTTAAAAATAGGACAACAATTTTTTTCACTTCCACATAACATTTGTTAAACATGATCAATAAACAAATGAATACTATAAATTTTGAATTTATAATATATCAATTACATTTAAAAATAAGATGATCTTTTCATTTCATGTATTTCAAGTATACAAGTTTGCAATACACAATAAGTGATATAAAGTTTCCCATATTTGGAAAACAACTTCTGTCTCACAAGCCTTGACGTTGTCGTCTACAAGAGGGAGAGCATTACTCAAGCGCTTTACCTCCAACCACAAATTGATAGTCCCTCACACACCTTCCAACTAGAAGTTTCCCTAACCTTCACGAAGAGTATAAAAATATATGCCATTTGAGTCTTAGTGTTGTGTCCTACATAACTAATTGACCATGCAACTTTAGACAACTCTAACTAAGTATGACCAATTTGACTAGATATGCAATTTGGAACATTGTGAAATGACTAATGCAAACAAAGATTTTTTCATTACTTTTGCCAAAGTTTTGAAATATAAAAAACACCTAGACATAGGAAATGTAGTCATAAGTTCACACCTCTAACTCAACTTGGAAACAATATTTAACCTAAGGTTTAACACATGATTGACTAGTTGACCATTTTTCTAACTTTTCTTAAAGATTTTAAATCATAAATTTATAACTCACTATAGTCGGTAAATGACTAAGGTCATGGAAACATTTTCCTAACAATGAACATTCGTGTTGTGTACTCACAGCATCTCAGAGCTTAGCTACTGCCGCTTGTTCATAAGTTTTTGCATTTAAATCTAAGAGTGAAAAGCTCTCCTATTTTCATGCACAATACTTGTTATAATATTTTCAAACAATGACATTGACTTGAGACACCTTGTCTTTCTCATGAATTCTTGTTACCTTGAAATATGAGTAAAATAAAAATATTATTCACTAACAAGAAAATAACTTCTTCTTTAAATAATTATGACTTCTCTATGTTTTCCTTCTAGTTCATTATACAAGAACACATTTGATATACTGATGAATATACAATATGTATTGCCAAATTCTTTATCAAGAATAAGCACCTTTTATGGTATTTATAATCTTTCAATAATTTTGATTAGAAATCTGATTTCTTTTAGTCAACATATCAGAATAAGCTTCACGCTTATCATACAATTTGTAAATATATGTAAATAGAATATTATTTGCTCACACACACACACACTCTCTCTCTCTCTCTATATATATATATACATATATACATATTAGGCTGCCACTTATTTTCCTAAGTGAAATAAAGTAATTATTATTTTAACACAACAAGATAACACATTTCTTGTTTGTTGTCATATATAACTCTAAAAGGGAAAATAAATAATATAACTACAAATAAATATACTTGGTTGTATATTTATCACATGCACAAATTTATAAATATATATTCTACGTGTAAACATTCCCTTTTCCAGTCATTGCTTAGAATTCATTTATTAAAATGACTAGGGACAAAAGAGAATAAAAATTTATAAAACATGTATGTTTTAATACTTTGTTTTTTTACTTTTAAAAATTCTGATACATAGCTACAAGGCTCAGTCAAACTTCTCCAAGAAATATCAAATTACTTATGCTTGAAACTCTAATTTTGCTTGAAAATATTTCTTAGTATAACTACAACTAACAACAAAATTTAAGGTCTGCAAGCTCTAATTTAAGAAGAATAACCAATATATGGCATATATGGTGCAAGCATCTCTGCTATGAGAACCCCATATCTTCACAAAACTGTGCTCCTCTCCTCTCCTTGTGATTTGTGAATGAGAATAAAATAAAATTACCACAATAATTTAGCTGATAGGCTATATTTTGTGGTAGCTTCCGGTCGAGAAGTTGTCTCACGCTGGAAAAACAAGCCAACAAAATATGATTTAATTCACCTGCTTGAACTCTCACCTACCTCAATATAAAAATATCAGGGTGAACTATGATCTGATTCTATTTCATCCTTATCAATCTAATCTAATCTAATCTAATATAATCGCTGACCTTATTGAAATAGCACCGCCATTCTGTTGTTTCCTATAAATATGTATTATTACTTGTTTGTTCATAAAATTGCTTGTCTAGGTTTATCCAGAATTCACCTCATTTTCCTTGATTTCTTGGCTGAAGATTTCATGTACCTGTAAATGCTTGTCTAATGTGCTTGGCATAATTAAATGTTTTTGCAATCATGATTTTTCTGTTTAAGCCCATTAAGGTTACGTGGGTACTCAAGATATTGTAGTTTAGGGTCGAAAGGTTGTAACTCATAGCATAATTGTGTTTTCGTAGTTTAGGATTCAAAGGTTGCAATTCATAATGGAATTGTGTTTGCGGGTTTGATTTTCTCAACCATGATTTTCTTGTTTTAGGGCTTGTTAGCTTATTTGGGCAGGTGCGATGTTGTATTCTAGGGTTTAAGGACTGTAACTCACCACATGTGAATTGGATTTCTAGGTTTACTGCTTGTGTGAAATGGGTGTACAACTTAAGTTAGTATATTATTTGGTTCTAAGATTTGAAGTGGACATGTCAGATTAATTTCCTATTTGGATAGCAAGATCTAATTTGTGGTGGATTTGGGTTTGTTAATTTAGTTTACAATTGATTTTAGTTTGTAAGATGGAATTTGTTCTCGAATTTCGTTTGTGTAATTTTGTTAGGTTTTCAATTGGGTTTTGTTTTAGATCCTTTTGACTCACAACTCGATAAAGAACCTCTTTGAATAAGGTAGAAATGTATCTCAGGCATGGTTATGTTCAATAATTTTGGTAAAGCGCATTCTTTTTATCCCAAGTTTACTTCATTACTATTTTGGATTACAATCCCAACCTATCCAGTGTAGTCAAGACTAAACTAGTTCAAGAATTAGTATCTTTTTTCTTCTTATTCATGAAGAATATAGATGTATATGTAAGTATGTATATGCATAGACAATGTGGCATTTATTTTGTTCTTAGTTGCACACATAAATAGGTATTCACCGTGTTGTATCAATCATTGTTGACAAGAATTATTGTCTTTGTCTTCTATGGCTATGGATCTGCACTTGCAACACTCGTAACAAGGACTCATTCAATCACTAATTAATGATTTTCAAACATATATCTTCATAGTTGATGCCGAGCATCTAGGGTGTAGTGCTTAGTCTTGTTGCATTCATCTAAGAGAGTCCTACATGTTTTCATATCTAATGTATGCTAAGCATTGCAAAGCAATTTCCAAGTACCTATATAATTCTATCGGTGTATTCCTTGCACTTCCTTTGGGTGCAAGTGCTAGTAATCTATTCTCCTTTCTTATAGCCTGTGGTCTCTTCCTTCCTATCAGTTGCCTCTATTCTCTATTTCACATATAAGAAGATAATTCCACCTTCTCTATTCTTCGAAATCCCCTCAATTAAAAAAAATGCCCCTCCAACAAAATGCAACACCCATAATAATAAAATCATTGATAATAATAAGAATGTGTCCATAATAATTTCTAAGAATCTGCTAAAAGCTTCACACCCATTCCATAACTGTCGCTCATTATGACTTTCAACTGCATTTTTAATGACAAACACCATTATGCCTCATTCGTAGGTATTGATAGCTTTAAAATCTGGCAAGAGTATAGCCTACTTTAGAGGCTTTTGCCTCATGTAGGAAGTGGAAATAGTTTAGACTTATTTACTTACCATTATCTCCCTTTATGAGCACATCTAATTGCCTCCAAAATGCCATGGCTATCTCCAAAGGTTGTTGGAATATTTACCAATTAATATTATCATTCATATATATATATATATATTGCATCCAAATTTCCATGGCTATCTCCAAAGATCGTTGGAATATTTATGCATATATATTGCATATATTGAATATTCTTAATTATACATCCAAATATATATTGCATAAATATACTTATATATATCTATATATATTTAAAAAATATATATTTAGATATTAATCTAATAGAATTTATTAAAAAAATTGATAAATTATGAAAATGACGAGGATACTACACAACACCTTTTTAAATACAAAAGACTAGGCCAAAGACCCAACAAGGTTTAACCTAACCTTACGACTCGACCATACTTGGTCAATAACACAAAATAAACTCCACACAAGTCTAGGGTTACCTCAATTGGATACATAAACCTACGTGAGTATATGTGTTTGACTCATTTAGAAAATTAACTTGTTTATTTTCCCATGTCTATACTCTTCTCTCTGGTGATACTCTCCCTCTCCCTCTAGGAGGGTAAGAATATGATCCTGCATTTCACTTAGAAATCCAATAACATAGTTCATTATTATTCATGACATCATAATCTTGATTAAATAATAATAATCATTTAAATTTAAACACATTACATTACATTATACATTCATCAAAATGTCAAATAACATATAATCATCTACTTATATCGAAAACACATTTCTAACGTAAAAGTTAAAAGTAATTTGCAAGTCAAAAATTGGGGTGTAGCACAATTGTATTCCTACTTGTCACAATAAACCTAAAATACCTTGTCAAAATTTGGCAATATCAACAATGGTTTTTATATCACCTTCTTCTTTGATAACTCAAAGCTCCTATCTACTCCTCGTGTCCACTTGAAATCATTTTTATTTTGCCTCATTATTTGAGATAGTGATGCTAGTGTACAAATACTTCTAAAATTCTCGAAAAAAACTTGCTAGACCATGAAAAGATCATACCTCCCCAAAAAATATTGGTCTATCAATAATTGCTCTCACTTTCATTGAATGCATTTTTGATCCTTTAGCTAAAATTATAAATCCCAAGTATATGATTTCTTCTTCACATAAATTCATTTCTTGAGATTGATCAACAAATTTTCCTCTCTTAACCTCTTCAATATTGATCTAATATGTTGTATATGCTCTTCTTTAGTCTTACTAAAAATCAAGATATCATCTAAATAAATAATCTTAAAATTACCCAAAATTTTCTCCAATATCTCATTTATCAACCTCATAAATGCACTTGGTACATTATTCAACACAAAGGGAATAACTAGCCACTCATACAATCCTTCACTGGTCTTAACCATTTTGTTTCATTCAACTCCTTCCATTATTTTGATATGATGGTAACTACCCTTCAAATCAATATTTATAAAGTACCTTGCTTCACTCAAACAATCCATTATGTCACCCATTCTTGACAACATGAATGAGAAAGGAGAAAGTCCACAAAGAGGATGGAAAGTCTGGAGAAAAATTATTGAGGCATGAGAGAAAATGATAGAACTTTCATGCATAAGTGGAGGCAAAAGAAGTGAAACCTAGATGTAAGAAATTTAATAGCACGAGGAATTCCCACAAACCATTTTGCGAGAAAATGAAGGAGGATGTGATGTAGGCAAAATGGAGGGATCTGGATATATAGATATCCAATAAGAAGAAGGAATATTATAAAGAAAAAAAAGGGCATAAAAGACCAAAGGAAAATATATGTGGGAAAGGGAGAGGGAACCGAATGTGGATAATATCTAGCCTAGAGGGTAAGTTCCACATCTAGTAACAAGGAAAAAACCCACAAATATCAAAAAGCATAAAAAATTGAATGACAACTTCTAAAATTAGGATCTTTACAGGGTTTTGGGATCTTCAACACTTGATGGATTCAATTAGGACATTACAAGAAAAATTTTAGGCAAAATTTATAAAATGAGCAAGGATGTAGATAGATTTGACAAATTTAAATTGGAACCCAACAAGGACTAACCAATATCAAATATAGAAAGAAAGATATGGTATAAATGAAATATCTTTTAGAGATATTTATTTTAAAGGTAGAGAATAAAGTCATAGAGTATTTGAATGTTATCAAAGTCAAGGGAATATAAACAAGATATCATAAGGAAATACAAGAAATGCATATGTAGATAACATTCTTACACTAATTGTTGGCGAGTTTAAGAGTTCTTGAATTCATTGATTCACCAACAGGATTCAAGCAGATCCCAAGGCTTTGACATATAATGGAGATAAATTTAATAGAGTTTCAAACATGAGAGAAAGAGTCAAAGAACATCTTAACACCATAAATACTCTAATACCCTTCATTTGTTTCTTGGATGCCATGATTGTGATAGGTGGCTTCTCATTTATCAAATTGTCCTTGCATAATCTAGTCCACTCATTTTGGGTAGGATACTTTAATGGATTTAATTATTTATTTGCACTTTTTCTCATGTCTTGGATGAAACATCTTTCACACTTAAGTTTCTCTGAGATCTTGAGTAAATTGTGTGTCTTGCCCTAAATTTAAATTAGAGGCATGTTTGTCTACTTGATTGCTTCTTATCTTTAGTAAAAGAAAGCACACAAGCCTTTAATACCTAAAATTCCCAAGATATCAATATTACAACAAGTGTTACACTCATAATCTCTTAATTTTGTTAGGTTCTTTGACCATCAAAATGTTCAATGCCCACTTTATAAAACTCAAGGTCCTTTTAAATTAACAATCCTGAATGCTTGGGCTCATTATTTAACCAATCCTCAAGGGTTTCTAATACTTCGTGTAGTGTTAATTCCTAAGTTTAATTTTTAATTCATTTTATCTATAAAGTAACCTCATTTTGTCATATCTTAGATTCTCAAAACTTAGCTGAATTAGAATCCACTAACCTTGATTTTCTATAAGATCATGGTTGATTGGATGCCATTTTAAACTAAATTAAAATTTACTTAAAGTTTATGAAAGTTACTTTTAGGTTGCCACAATTATTTAGCTACTTGAAACCTTTGTGCTTATAGAAAATTGAACCTATTTAAAACTTGAGCTAATTATCTTGAGTTTATTAGGTTCTTAATAGTGTATAAATGTTAATAACTAAGGTCCCCATCTTCCCAATTTTCTAATTAAGCAAGATGGAGCCAATAATTCCAATACCATGAAATCAAATTCTTGGGAAAGTTGAAAGTGAGGTTTGTATACTTTTCTACAAATATGTTTAGCAATAGTACTCTCTTAAGTTTTGCATGCAAGTATTACACTAAAGGAAATAATTTGGTGCATTTACATCTACTAAGAATTTGGGTCATAAAGAAGATAACTATCAACATCTTTGTTGTATCTATTAGTAACTAATTTTTATTGGATCTACATAGATAATGGATGTATAACGATGAATGTTGAATACACATACACAATATTTGTATAGAGAATAGGAAAACACATCGTTGAAAGATAAGAGAATTTGTTATGGTTTGACATTTGAGAAAATAAGAAGTAGAGTTAATGTGCATCTAAATTTTAAAGGGAGTAGACTTATTGAAAGCTTATTTACTCTTGAACATGCTTCATATTGAATGCAAATAAAATTAATTCCATCAATTCAAATATACATGACTTAGAAAGAGGTGGACAAGAAGTTAAAATGAAATTGAATGTTAATAGCTTGTGATTTGTCCTCTTGAAAACTAATTGATTCATACTTTGTTGGACTACATGCTATACACATAACTATTGGAAGACAAAAGTATATGTATGTAACAATTATTTTATTTTTCAAAGGGGGAATTCAGAGAATTATTAGTTTGATATAAATTTTAAGGCAGCCTTCATATACCCTTAGGCCCAACAAATTGTGTATTTTTAATAACAAATGTTTGTCCATTGCAATGGTTAAATCTTGTTTAATTATACCAAAAGAAATATAATGAATTTTGCATGGTTTGCTTAACCTTACAAAAGATTTTCCAATGGACACATGTCTGCCTCCAAATGAAAATAAAACTAGTTTTATCAAGTTATGTGTTTGTTTCGTTCAATGAGGATTTCTTATTGAAAAGAAAAACTTGGGAACTATAAGAATTGTGGTATGTCATTTAATACATCTATTATACTAAAATAAATTTCGTAGGCCTATTGTTTTCCAAAAATGTATTGTGCCTGTACTAAATGATAATCTCATCTACAATCACTATTGTAAAAACATGAGTAGAAAATTACACAACAATAACGCATACTTTTTAAAAATTTGTGTCCATAGAGAGTTAATAAGAAAACAACTATTAATAAAAATGACTAAATAATAATCTCATCTACAATCACTATTGTAGAATGAATAGAAAAATACACCTTACAAAACCCAACAAGTAACAATAGCGCATACTTTTAAGAATCTGTGTCCTGTTATCATATGATGAAATGTCATGTTGGTTTCTCATATAATGATGAATAGTACGCAGTGAAGGATTGTAGGAGTAGGTAACTTGGAATCAAAATAATTCTCTATAGAACATCAGACTTTCCTCGAAAATAAGGAAGACAAATAACATGCACAAAAATGTACCGTTACCTACTGACAGGATGAAAATTTGAAACTCTTGTTCGAAGCGGTCAAAAATAAGGGGCTTCCAGAACATAAATGCAAAGGAATTTAAAAAAAAGGGAAAAGAAATACAGGGTTTGGTCGCAGGTTGTGGGGAACTTGAAATTAGTGCGAAGTCCAGGGTTCAGAATTGGCAGAATTAAGCAATATAAGTGCGGATTGCACTGAAGTGGTGGAGGGGATATGGTTTTCCGCGTGAATGGAAGGCGAAGCTTCTTGTGATGGGTTGTCCAGTTCGAATGGGAGCGGCAACGGATCACAGAAGGCGGGCGAGCTTTGAGGGCAAGACCAGGGTTTTCTCTCACACACCCGATCACACGGAGGACGCCCACAGAAATAAGCGGTCCAGACAGCAGCCGGAGGAATTGCCCTTTCCTTTCCCTTTCTCCATTGTGGAGAGCAGGTTGTGCTGGAGCGAGAGCAAGGCCAAGGCTAAGTTGCCCCCTCCAACCCGTCTGAAGAGGGCCGTGCAAGGGCCGCACAGACGCACAATTTCTCAGAAAACTAGGGTTTCAACAGGGAGCGACCTTTATGACCAGCTGGATAAGGAATGGATGATGCGGGAAAGGTGCTACGATAACTCTAACTTAGATTCTCTTGAATCTTATAAGAAGAGAATATTTGCTCTGCAGACCGGATTTGCTTATGCAAGCAGGAATCACCATGATGTTGACTGTGCTGGGATTACGATTCAGGACAAAGGTGTTGCCATTGATACTGACAGAGGTGGTATTGCGATTGAGGAGGAACGCGTTGACATTGATACTTGCAGTGGCGGGATTGAGACTGAGGGCGAAGGAATTGCCATTGATAGTGGGCGCCCGTCCTTCACTCCAGTTGTCGTCATTGATGTTGAGATGAATAGCGAGAGAGAGAGCGAGAGGGAGAGCGAGAGGGAGGAGGGTAAGCCACCTGAGGAAGGGGAGCCGCTGTACAAGCGAATGCACAGAAAGATTGAAGAGAGAGCATTCAAATTGACGGCCCTTCAAATGGAGATTGATTTGGCAACTGCCAAGTTTGAAGCATTGCAGTTAACGAAGCCCAAATTCAAGGAAAAGCAAGACGAGAATGAAAGTCTATTAGAACGAGAAAAACAGGTGCGTATTAACCACAAAGCTTAGTATCCATTGCATAATTGCATTACTGTATATTGGAATGTTCATTTATATTACTATGCCCCTACAAGGTAATTGCATGGTCCCATAGCTTGGCCTTCATGAGCTCAGTTTACATGTCAGTGTTAGTTGGATTTGAGTCGTCCATTGTATTCCTTACATTTTGAAATATTCTTTTTACTTGCTATGTATCTACTAAAGAACTGCTTGGACCCAAAGCTTGGTCTTCATGGCATCAGTTTAGACGTTATTATTAGCTGGATTTGACTGGTCTATTGTATTACGTTACATTTTGAAATATTCATTTTTATTGTTATGCTTCTACAATGGAACTGCTTGGTCCCAAAGCTTGGCCTTCATGGGCTCGTTTTACATGTCATTGTTTGTTGGATTTAACTGCTCCATTGTATTGCTTTATATTTTGAAATATTCATTTGTATTCCTATGCTTCTACTATGGAAATGTTTGGATGCAGGGCTTGGCCTTCATGGGTTCAGTTTACATTTATTTGTTAGTTGGATTTGACTGGTTGATTGTATTCCTTCACATTTTGAAATATTTATTTTATTGATATGCTTCTACAACATAATTGCGTGGGCCCAAAGCTTGTCTTTCATGGACTTGGTTTATACACCATTAATAGTTGGATTTGGCTAGTCCGTTGTATTCCTATACATTTTAGTACAGGTTACAACCAGGGCTTTGTGAAAGATAGACGATAATCCATGCATATACTCTCTACAACACGAGACATATACCATGAGATAGATTTTATTTTTATCAAGCACAAGGAAAACAATAGATGTCAATTAAAGGTAGTTGTCAACATTGAACTCGTAATGTTATATCTGGTCCTTTGACACAGAGACTCTTTGGAGTCTGGACCCGAAAACAAAGAAAGTGTATGACACAAGTGAAAATATATACTACAATGCATCCTTGATTCCTTTAGAATGATAAGCAAAGACCCAGGAAATGTCACTGTCAGCTTACTCAAGACATATACCCAAACACTATGCATAAATATCCGTTGCTTTCAATGTCTCTCTAGGCTCAACCAAATATGCTGCCTTCTGGCTTACTGGTTATCCATTGGTCTGCACACATGTTGTTCTGCCTGTCATGCATCTCTGATTAGTGCTCTGATAAACTGTATTATCAATGTACTCTTATTTATTGTCACCAGTGTTTCTCGATGCAAGGTCATCCATTTCATGTATAGTACTAATTGGAGTGACACACTGTACCTTACCATCATATCTCTGTTATTGGTTTGCTTTGAAGTCTTCACATTATTATAAAGTGCAAGCATGTGGCACTTTGCCTTCATCAAAGTATTGGTCCATCATTGCAATACCTTTAATGTGTCATATACATTACATCATCTGCATTTTTGACATTTTATGAGGTGCAAATATATCAAGGTATTCCATATGTCAAATAAGAATGTCATGTGTTGGTTGGTGTTTCACCTTTTTAAAAAAATATCCATGAAAGCATTTGCCTTTATGTAAGAATATGAAGGCTGTACAAGGGTATTGGTACTTTCTCCATCTTATGTTTTCAAATAACAAACTTTTATTCTGAAGAATGACTTGAGAATGCCACCTATAATTAGGAGTACATTACTTTGTTTTTGACAATGAAGATCAGTTCAGGTGGGACATAGACAACCTCCTCTTAGGTGATATGGACTCTCATTGCTCACTGCAGAAAGCAAAATGGAAACATGCACAAATAACTGAGAAAACAAAATATGTATGCCTAAACTAATTGCTTTGCATTCTTCATTTAGAGTTTGTAAAATAAATGTACAAGGATGAGTGTGTGTGATGGCTGGATAAGCCCAGTCATATGGAAAAGGAAAAACACAACTTTTTGAGTTTATCTGACATGTGGAGAAATTCTCCAATGAAGTGGTCCAGGTACAAGGGAAAGTAAATTGCAAAGGTAGAAATATTTACAAGAGTGATGCTCATCATTTTCTCCATGCTGAGAGGAAGTTATTTGTCCCCACCTTCTACATTAGATGATGAAACTTCTGCACAGAAGCATTCTCCGAGAGCTGTGTGGCCCCATGTTGGTGGAGAACCTCTGTGTCCGCACAGGCAAGTAGTGGTTTGCTGCTTGCAATTAATATATGAGTCTGAACATTAAGTAAAGTATAATGGCCAACGAACATTTAAAATCTCAAATGATAGACATAAAATGAGTGATGGAAACCTTTTTCTGTCAAATGAGATGGCTCATATAGGTTGAGTTGGTGCAAATTGACAATATCATGCATGCCAAGCTTTATTGTAAGATCTAAGCAGAAATCATTGGGATTGTGTGCTTTGGAAAATAGTGTCAGGTCCATATTTGATGAGCTTTGTCTTTTTACATTGTTTGTTGTGAATTTTTTCTGTATCCAAAATGAAGCCAAGTGTGATCATTGACTTAGAAAGAATAAGGTATTTGGTGACAATCATATTTTATCCTTGAATCTTGTATGAGTGTGCTGAAAATTGTCTTGAATTTCGGTGTCAATCCTGATCAAATTCTGCAAAAAGGAAGAATCTTTGTATTGCTCCTTCTGTTGGGGGATATATATTGAAAGGTGAAAGAGAATCCAAAATCTCAGAAGGTACCATTGGGTAGAAGTGATAGCAAAATTTGAGAATGCCCTATAAAGACATGAGTAAGCTGGTTGTAGCCAGCTGAATGATATGTGGGCTCTTAACCCATCTGTTATTTTGCTGATAATAAATGCTTACATCATAGACTAATATGCTAACCTTAGTTTGGCCATCAAGTTTTAGAGGAAATGAAGCAGAGAAGCATAACTAAAAATAAAAAGCTCCCACATTTAATTTGTAAAATGACTAAAAAATCATGAGTCACAAAAATATTGGTAGCAGGTGGTAGCTAGAAATGGCCTCAAAGACACTCAAAGAACAAGGTGGTTGCATGTAGAGCATCGGTCTTGGTGCACAACGTAAAGACTGTTATTTTTGGAGAGTGACCCCACAACTTGAAAAATGCAACCATGGTGACACTGACGGGAAAACCATGAATGAAGGCCGTGAACATTGATTGCCACAATGGCTGATAAGGCATGGGTAATGGCATACAATTCATGCTTTTGATTGGAAGGCTCACACTGAATACCTAGGTACAGAGTTTACTGAATTTCTTGATGTGAATTTGAAATTCGAGAAACTTCATTGAATTTTACTAGAAAAATAATTATTTTGTGTCTAGGGTTTCTGCTAAGGCTCTTTGAGTGTGGGTGTCAAAGAACAGACATTGAGGCTCCCTGTTTTACTTGAGAAAGGTACCGACTATTGAGAAATAACACACACTCTGTTACTCTTGTTACACTTTAGGGGTGGGCAGATCACTCTCTGAACATGGGAAAATCACTGTGTGGGGACTTATTATTGCTATATTCCACTTAAAGGGAGGCAAGCATGATTGAAGAACAGGGATTGTTTTGAGTGAGATTTTCAGCATGCCACACCTGCTTTTTTCTGTTTATGATTATGTACAGTTATAAGTTAGATTCTTGTTATTTCAATGTTATTAATAGTTTTTATTTTTTAATATTGTATTATTAATAAAATTTTGATTTACTTTTTATTTTATCATATTTTATTTAATTTGTTATATTTAATTAGACTTTAAAAAATACTATAAAGGGACCCCAACCAAACAATAGAAAAACATACATACTAAATAAAGACCTAAACTTTTGTGCAAAACCTATGAAAGGGTGACAGGACCTAGAAACATAACATCCTGAAATTCATTTTTTCCTATGAGATCTAAATCATATGCCCTCTCTCAAGTTTTTTGGGCTGCATCTTGTTGGAGATAACTTCTGTCCAACTGACATTATCCTCTTCCTCCTCAAATTCAGAAGAGTTAGGCGAACCTGAGAGAGACTGATTTGTCTGATCTAATAGTGATTCCCCAAGACAAGACATAAAATAAACCAAAATCCCAAGAATTCTTACCCAGTTGGAATGGTTGTGGAATAGGGATTTGAGCCACAAAAACTTAGATTAATCTACAAGTGATTTTGATTGGTTATTTTTACCAAGATCTTTTTACCAACAGAGGAAGTAGAACCACTAGAGGGATCCATTGTGCTCTTCCCTCCAGAAATGGATGCAGGCTGAGGCTTAACCAGCGAAATGTCTTTTTCTTCCTTAACTCCGACTGACAAAGCCGATCCTGCTACTGATTGCTCTTGAATGGGTTGCTCTGAGATTACATTTTTAGTTGAGCCCTTGCAAACCTCCTTTGAGCTATCAGTAGCAACTACAAAGTCATTGCCCTGTTTTGAAAATGATTTAGGAGTATAGCAGGCCAATTCATTAGAAGATTTGAGTAGATGCTGGTATCACAGATAAATGCCTTGTGCATGCCCTTTCCACCATGTAGCTCTCTTTGAAGAAGAAATTTTAACAGATGAACAGTAAATAAACAATATGCCCTACTTGAAAACATTTGTGACAGCGAAAAGGAATTTATTTTCGTAATCTACAACTTGTTTTCAAACTCGCTGTTCAACCTTCAACCAAACTTCATCTGGTAACGACTTTGATACATCAATTTCCTCCTGAATGCATGCTGCTGTGGAGTGAATAAGACCATTCCTGGCCAGGCCAATAGACAGAAGTTTGTCCAATGCATTCCCAAATACCATGACAACATAAATCCAACCAAAATTGTAGAGGGAGATAAGGTAGCTGAATCCAAACAGGAAAAACTGAAAAAACTCGATAGTCAGATTAAACTCTGAATGCCACATCTATAAAAGCAGAACATGGCTATTCCAGAACCAGGGACCCTTGCCCAAAATAAAATCTCTATTTTCCTCTGATTTGCATAGTAACACGTAAAACCCCTAAGCAACATCGTGCCCTAAAGTTATGACTGGACGATGCCCAAAATATGGGATGATGTCCATTTTCTTCTTTTGCTTTGAAAAACCAACCACCTTTGTGGCAGGATGGTTTAGCCTTTGCATACTCAGCCTGATTTAGATCCTGTGAACCATATGCTGTTGAATCAGCCTGATTCACACCAGGTATAAGCAGAGAATCAACCACTTCTTAACTGGAAATTTTTTACTAGAAGTAACAAGAGCCATGGCCCTCTCAGCAGAGGGACCCAGTACCTCAAAGTGTAACAACCCTTCAACATTATGCTTATTGAGATTCTTTTCCTTTGTCCTCACCACAATGCACAGACCATCCACCAATCTGATCTGGTTCTTCCCATTGTCTTCTAACAGTGAAAAACAATAACATAAGATTATTTGCTCAATGTCTCCCTTTGAGTAGAAGATCATGCTTAGGTTTTGGCATGATCCGGCCAACATAGTAGGTAAGAAAATCAGCAAACTTTTGGTTCAATGCAGTATGCTTCGTCTCACATCTGTACAACGAAATGGTACAACATTTTATTTCAATCTTGTTGTTTTTGTTCCTCTGGTGTTTGCAACGTTCTTCACAAATTTTGCACCACTGAACAATAGTCTGCATCCAATGATACTGCAATAGTGTTTGTAGTGAGCTGGGTTCGATGCAACATTTTAAATCTATTTCTAATAGTTATACCTTTATTTCAATAATAAGCTCTGTGATTTAATCTTAATTAGACATTTTGTTAAGTTCAGTTTTCAAAATATTTTATTTTCATAAAACTTTTAATGTAACTTTAATTTTATAATAAATTTGCATTTAAATTTTTTAATAGTTCATAATATTTTATTAAGTTTTATGGTCAATTTAATTTTTATAACATTTTATACTTCTGTTTTAGTATTTTAATTTTTATTAAATTTTATAATTAATTTAAAATTGTCATATTAATTTTATTATATTTTTGCTTTTAAATTTTTTAGCTTGAGGTTATTTTAATTTATTAGCATTAATTTTCTGCTAACTAGATTTAATTTAATTTTTAATTTTCGTATAGTTTTAAATTTTTATAAGGTATTTAAAATTATAATAGATTTTAGTAAGTTTAAGATTTTAGAAAGTTATATGTGTTTTATTTAGCTTATATAAAGCTTGAGTTTTAATTATATTGTATTATTAATTTAAAATTATTACATTTAATTCTTATTGATAGTTTAAAATTATAATATTTAATTTTAATTAGCTTTTAGGTTTTATTAGATTTTAGTAGTATAATTCATCAAAATATATTAAAAAATGTAGGTTTAATATTCAAACTTAATGACAAAATTTTCCCTGAATTTTTTATCAGTGACAAACTTGTTTTGATTTCTTTCATTACTAAACTTGAAGAACACAAATCTTGTGACTGAGCTGAACACATAGAGATCATTAGTGGATTTAATCTTCACTCTACTTCTGGTAAAAGGCTAATATAAGTGATACTGAAGTTTTTTCAAAGGTAGTTATGCCAAAACACCCACTATTAATGGACAAGTAAGTCTCCTTAGTTAACTTGGCTAGAAGGGTCCTAATCATATTTCACGGTGTTTCTGGGATGAGGATGTCAGGGGACTGAGGGACACATTTATGGGATGATAGGGGATGGGAGGCCTTGTTTTAGGAGACGGCAGTGGATGTTAATTAAAAAAATAGGGACAAAATTTAGAAAATAACGAAACCGAAAATTTCAATTGTTCATATATAAGGCGTAATCATATATATTATATAACCATTTATATTACATTAGAGCTGAATTGAGAATTCACATGAGTTTTGATGTACAAATTAACAAAATTTCATTGCTTTCATAATGACTAAACCTCTTGGTTCTATTCCTTTGTTTGTGGGACAAAATTGGACCTGTCTCTGGTTTAGACATTTACTACTTATGATAATAATGTAATAAAACCACATAGTTATGTCTAATAAGTTATTATCACCAATGTAACTTCCTCATACAATAACAAATACAAGCATTCATTCTTTTAACATTCAGTTTTAGTGCAAGGAAGCCCTGAGAAGGCACATTAAACCAGTCATTGATGGAGAAGAAATTGCTATGTGAGGGCAACTGTTATAATTGTAGAAGAAATTGTTGTGTTAGGGCTGACTCTCATGAATATTGTGTGAGAGCTGATTATCATAAATTTGAATCGCTGTCAAAAAGTTGAAGGGCCAACTGTCATAAATTTGAAGCATTGTCAAAAAGTTGCTGTGCATGAAGGGCTGATAGAAGGCTGATTGAATTGACTGTTGTAGCAAACAGCCATTGTGGGGGCTAGCGAACTCTGATTTTGATATCGTCTGTTGCGTTGGACAAGTATAGGTAGGGCATAAATTCACACAAAAAATCACACGAGCAGAATTGTAGTCAGAAATCCCAGGGGCAAAACTGTGGGAAGAGGGTGCTGAAAATGCAAAACCCTAGGGCACTGCAGAAAACTTCAAAATTCATGGCATAAATTCTGAATTCATGTTAGAAAACACTAGTTGTGTGTGTGGGTAGATAAGCCTTTTTTTTTCTATACTGGACTGTAGGGGATTGTTGGCCATCCCTGGGATGGTTGGGGGATGTCTGTACATTCTCTGGACTTCTTCTGCAAAATTTTGCCCATTTCTGGAGTGTCCGCTACTTTTTTCTGATTGGGGATGGCCCTAGGGGTGTTTCCTAGCTGTCCCTGTATACCTGAAATAACCCAGGGACGGGAATAGCTGGAAAAGCTTAGGGTATGTGTCCTTGTGTAACATTGGAGTTGCTAATAATGCAAGTTGAGTGATCTCTTGTTTATGTGTACTTCCATATTAGCCTCCTCCAATGATAACCAGTAGACCATAGAATTAAGATTTGTTAAGAAGGTTGTACTTGAGATTTGGACAAGTAAATTAAATGACATGCATTATATTGCAAGCAAATTGCATGTGGTGGCTATCTTGGCGAGATCTATCCATAAAAAGAATGTGAAGGAGACTAAAAGCAATATACCTTTATAGTGCTACTTTAACTCACCTAACTACTGGTACTATGCTCTTATAATGTTCTCAAGTTAGTCAGAATGGATCCGTTGTTGATTCAAAATAATTCTAATCAAAGTTCATGCCTATAAGACCAGGTCCACAAAGTCCTAGCCTGTTTAAACTATTGAATATGATTACTACCATAAACATTGGGTGACTTAATTATAGGAATTCAATGTTGATGGAAGTTTCATTTGGGTTTATTAGGCAAAGTGCTTGTTACCTCTCTATGGGAAGTGTGAGTGATGATGGGTGCAAGTTTTGTTGAACTAAAATTGATATGGAGTTACATAATGTTTTTTTTTGGTTAATTTTGGGGTTCTATTAAAGGGCCCCTTGCCTAGTGAAGCACACAAAGCTAGAAAATGAACTAAAAACTTGTGTTAATAGCTTGTGTAGGGGTGTTGTAGGCCCAAACATAAAACAAAAACCAACAATACAATCCCAACAACAAAATTTTAACCAACACGAAATTCATTGGAGCTTTGTGACCCCACATTCACTAACACCTGATGCTAGAGCATCGCCTTCCATTACCCTAATGAATGAGTCCATTGACCACCTTTCGACATCAACCACCATTTACTTTAGTTTAACATTGCCTTGAGATGCAAGGTCGTCCAATCTACAAATCCTTGAAATGATTATTGATATTCATATTTGCATGATTACAAGAGGAGAAAACTCCTTATAAAGAAATTTACAAGACGATGTTTCTAAAAAGAAACCATCGTTAACTAAAGCAAACTAAAACAGAAAGCGGAAAAAAGCTAAAACAAACTAAAGCGAAAACAGAAGTTACTAAAATCTAACTAAGTTAACTTACAACTAACTAAAGCTAAGATGACCATTAATATTACAATAAATACTTTAATACCCTCCCTTAATGGTCATCCTACAAACATAAACTTAGTCTACCCATATTCTTCTGGTAACTGGAGAAGCATAACTGCCTTGCGATTACAAATCCTTTCCCGCAGAACAATCAAATCAAGGCATTGACACTCGAAAACTATGAGCTTCCTCTGCTTCTAGGTATTATAACTCTTTCCATTGAACCTTTGCGTATTTTCCAACATAACATTGGACAAAGACGCCATCCCTCCCATTTTCCAAAAATGAGGTAATTCTGTGATCAGTTGTGGCACAAACTTTGGACAATTAGTTGGCACAACTCACGTTTTTTTTCAAAACTCGTCTAAAAAAGAGGCTTAGTAACAGTAAGATTTTTTAGAAAAACCTTTGAAAACTTTGAAAAGTAAAATTTTTTCAAAAAAAATCCTCAAAAAATTGAAAAATTTTTATAGAATTTTTTTCAAAAACTATTTTAGCAAATTTTTTCAAAAATAAAATCAGAAAACTCTTTGCAGAATTTTTTTATTTTTCTTAGAAAAATTCTGTCAAAAATTGGCTCAAAAACTTAACCCTTCAGGCTGCCATGAAATCTGAAAGAATCACCGTGAACCCGTCATAAACAAAATCTTTGAAACCTCATAAAACTCCACAAGTCTCAGCAGAGCACAAAAAACTTCTAAAAAAACTCGTCGCAGAAAACCCTAGGTTGCTACACACCCACAAACTCAGAAAATTGCCCAAGAAAAAGAAACTTCCAAAAATTGCTTAGACCCACGAACTGAGAACAGATCACACATGATTTTTTAAGAAAATCACCAAAAATGTGCAAAAAAAATCACAAACAGAACGTGCGATTTTTAACAAATCGCCCAAAATAAACACGAGCTAAGGTCATGGATGGATAAGATGCGGCACAAAACTCACCCCACT
Organism: Sequoia sempervirens; assembly: GCA_007258455.2. Taxonomy (NCBI): domain Eukaryota; kingdom Viridiplantae; phylum Streptophyta; class Pinopsida; order Cupressales; family Cupressaceae; genus Sequoia; species Sequoia sempervirens. The sequence continues at coordinate 145,600,503 of VDFB02358134.1, forward strand.
CATGCGAATAGCAGCAACAAAGAATAGAACAAGTTCGTGACCATAAACAGCAAACGCGTGTAGGTGAAGACACATAAGAAAAAACAACCAGGAAAAAAATCGCACTCAGAAAAAAAAATGTCCACGAGTTGCTACAGAGACATCTTTTGAAAATCCATCAAAAAAATGCAGGGTCGCTCATGAAATGAAGCTAGGCATGAAGAAGCAGGTTTAGAACTTTCTTCAGCTCATGGGATTAGCAAAAAATCGTCTTCAAACAAAAACACCCGCGGATTTTTGTTTGGAAAAATCGTGCCCCCACACACAGGTGCCCAGAAATTCACTGTCAACTTGTTGTAGAGAAAAAAAAGAGACCCTCGAACCCCCACACGCACAGGAAATACACGTGTTGCAAAAAAAAAACCATGATCTTTAGAGCAGCAGATGCCCAAAAATTGCGCTAAAAAATTTAGATGCGCTTCCTCCAACAAATCCTCGATTCTCAGAGGTCGCGAAAATTAGACAAAAACAAGCCGCGATTTTCACAAAATACTCCACGATTTTTTAATTGATACATTGTCGCAATTTTTAGTAGACAAAAACCCTCGCAAAAACTCCCAAGAAATAGTCATGAAAATTTGATCAGATACCCTTGTTCTTCTTTACTAAAAAAACTTCGATTTTTAAAAATTTCTAAAAAAATTTCTTCGATTTTTATTAAAAAAATTGGCTAAAAAAATCTAAGGTCGAGCCTAAGCTCTGATACCATGAAATGATTATTGATATTCATAATTGCATGATTACAAGAGGAGATGAAAACTCCTTATAAAGAAACTTACAAGACGATGTTTCTAAAAATAAACCATCACTAACTAAAGCAAACTAAAACAGAAAGCGGAAAGAAGCTAAAACAAACTAAAGCGAAAATAGAAGTTTCTAAAATCTAACTAAGTTAACTTATGACTAACTAAAGCTAAGATGGCCATTAATATTACAATAAATACTTTAATAGTCTCTCCTTTTCCTTGCACAACTTTCATCCATTCTAGCAAGAGAGAGAATAAGCTCCAGTAATGTCCACGGAGCCTAGATGATGAACCACTATGCACACATCTTGACAATATGCTAAAAGAGACTCCAAATCATGAGACGGATTAAAAATTTCCTCCCTCATGGTAGATATATACCCAACTTCCACCTCAAATTCCTTCGTTGCAACTTTCATTGACTCATTATCTGGCAGAGAAGCAACATCACTAGCCAAGTACACACCTCCATAGATAGAATAGCTAGGTCAAGCTCAGTATGGAAGCTGGCCAAGATAATTCCTTTGGACCTTGGCTCTCCAATGTCCTATAGGTCATCTTTGCTTGTTACATTTTTCATTGGATTTAGTAAATTTCTATTAGGGCAATGAAATATTTTACAAAGGTGATGGTCTAAGACTGGGCCATACCTCAAGGGGTTGTGGTTGTGTCCCACATTCCTATGAGCCATCAAGTTGACACCTAGTAGAAGTCCTATACCTAAACTCCAAGATCACCCTCAACACCACTAACCAATGCACATGAAACTGAACTAGATCAGCCATTGAATCCCAAATGCAAAACAACTGAGAAGCTGGATGCAATCAGACCAAATAAGCTCCTCATGCATACAATAGCTGTTGCCACCCCACAACATATGGAAATACTGACCTAGCATGGGAAAAACCTGCACATATCTACAAACAACATGACATTTAATTAATGTTCATTAAGCTACATAGAGGTCTGATCAATTATGGTGGCCTGTCCTCTAGAAGGACATCATTGAGCCCTTTCCAATCTTCAATCTTCCCACTTATCAAGAAGAGAAGGGGGAGAGATCAATGCCATGGTTGTCAAGCAAGTCAGCCACCTTGCTCTACTTTCAAAACAATGTGTAAAACCATAGAAGCAATAATTTGCAAAAAATCCCGATTAATTGCAATTTTTAAAAAATTGGTAGGCTGGATGATTTTTCCCCAATTTTTTGACTTTTGGTCAACAATTTTTTCCCGTTTAAAACTGCAAAATCGCCAAAATAACACGTTTAAAACCTGCAAAAAAATGCGAAAAAAATCGTGTTGATTTTTGCGCAAAAAAAACCATGAGACCATAGCTTGTTGCTTACTATTATGCTTTGATAGATTTTTTCCAAGCATCCATAGCTTGTTCAAAAGCACTTGTTTTAGGCTTTTAGCCATTGGCAGCAAGCCCGTGAATTGTTTGATAAAATGCTTTGCTAGACATGTTTGAAAAATGTTGTAGCATAGACAAGGCAATGAACTGTTTGAAAAAATGCCTCAAAGAAATGTGGTCTCATGGTGATGGAATGCCATGATAAATTGCTATGGATTGTCATGACATTCCACCACCATTAGACCACATTTCTTTGAGGCATTTTTTCAAACAGTTCATTGCCTTGTCTATGCTATTGCTTACTATTATTCTTTGATATATTTTTTCCAAGCATCCATAGCTTGTTCAAAAGCACCTATTTTAGGCTTTTAGCCATAGCAGCAAGGCAGTGAACTGTTTGATAAAATGCTTTGATAGACATGTATGAAAAATGTGGTAGCATAGACAAGGCGATGAACTGTTTGAAAAAATTGCCTCAAATAAATGTGGTCTCATGGTGATGGAATGCCATGACAAGCAGATTGCTATGGATTGTCATGGGATTTCATCACCATGAGACCGCATTTCTTTGAGGCATTTTTTCAAACAACTCCCTTTTCTATGGCTTGTCATGTCTTTCCATCACCATGAGACCACATTTCATTGAGGCATTTTTTCAAACAGTTCACTGCCTTGTCTATGCTATTGCTTACTATTATGCTTTGATAGATTTTTTCCAATCATCCATAGCATAGACAAGCAAATTGCATGGCATTCCATCACCATGAGACCGCATTTCTTTGAGGCTTTTTTCCAAACAGTTCACTGCCTTGTCAATGGCTTGTCATGGCATTCCATCACCATGAGACCACATTTCTCTGAGGCATTTTTTCAATCATTTCACTGCCTTGTCTATGCTATTGCTTACTATTATGCTTTGATAGATTTTTTCCAAGCATCCATAGCTTGTTCGAAAGCACCTGTTTTAGGCTTTTAGCCATAGAAGCAAGGCAGTGAACTGTTTGATAAAATGCTTTGGTAGACATGTATGAAAAATGTGGTAGCATAGACAAGGCAGTGAACTGTTTGAAAAAATGCCTCAAAGAAATGTGGTCTCATGGTGATGGAATGCCATGACAAGCAAATGCAATTGGTAGCTGCTCCTAGTTATTAGTTATGCAATGTGAAGTAATTGCATAATTGCTTAGGTTGACTCTGTAAAAAACTATATTGTAATTGAAATTTTGTCATCTATCAGCATCTAGTTATTAGTTATGCAATGTGAAGTAATGCTTTGAGTTTGAAAGATGTGCATTGCAATGAATGTAATCAGCGATATGAATATAAACTACAAAAATCTATTTTCTATAATTCATTAGTTAAACTCTTTATTTTATTTGCTCTCTATGTCTCTATGCTATGGAAATGCCTTTTAATTTTATTTTTTTAAAAAATAGTTTTTATTTCTTGTTCTACAATTTTTTACGTTTTTTTTTAAATCCGATTTTTTCCTTATTTTTTCAAAAAATCTTATACTTTTGGTTTGCCGATTTTTTCCCCAAAAGATTTTTGCTGCTATGTGTAATACATACCAAATTGAACTTTTGACATAGCAAGGTAGTTTCTTTGGGAAGGCTATGAAGTTTCTGATTTGGACAATTGCTTTTCCAAAGCCCATTGAGGATATTAAGGGATTCACCTTTGATCACCAAATTTTTTCCTCCTTTTGATAGGGCCAAAGATAAGCCACTAATAACAGCCTCCCATTCTGCTTCATTATTTGTTCTTTTCCCTAACAGCAAGGATCCTCCTTTGATCATTTCCTTGCTAGAGATGTGGAGGATAAAACCGGCTCCCACTTGACCCGGTTTAGCCCTTGAAGCCTTGTCAAAATTCAGCTTTCACCAATCTTCTGGTGGAGGGGTCCATCTAGTCTCTTGCTCTTTATTTTTATGAACAATTAGCCATTAATGGGGGTATAACTACCTTTCCTTGCCACCATACAAAATTATGATTTGAGGATGACGACCTTTGATCAATGTTGTTTCTTTCTTTATATATAAAATTATCTTTGAGACAATGTATGTATCACTATCCAAATTACCATAAAACACATTAAATTTGTTTTGGTTTAATTAGTATTTATTATTAATATTCAATGATCCTTGGATTTTCATTTTCTTTAAGAACCTATTGTTGGGAGATTCTACTATGCATATCTTCTGCAGGACATGCCAACGTCAACTCCTCATGCTTTTTCTGTCCAATGCTTGTTAGTTTTGTAATCGAATTTATTCCTAATAATATTTTTGATATGGTTCCTCCTGGTTTGCTTTCTCTTTAAACACATTTAGCGAAAATATTACTTCTTGTTTCATATTTTGTATGTAATGTTCATACAATGTTTATATAAATTGATATTATGTAGCATCCTCAGGCAATTATCTGAAATTAACTCTTTCAAAGTAATCATTTCATGTATGCCTCTTATCTTATTTATATCTCTGTTGCCACTGAGGATTGCTTAATTCCTTGGGTCAAACATGGTTTTCTGTTCATGAAAGTGAACATCACATATGATCTTGTTATCAAAACATTGTAGGCCAGATAAGACTAGTCATAGTTTATTAGTTAGTATTTGATATACTAGGATCCAAATTGGGCATTTATCGGACAATTTTACAGATGCACTTTCACATATAAATTATTAGTTGGTGATTGATGAAACAAGGGGCCTTCAGAAGCTAAGGTTCATTCATGGGCTAAACCAGTTGGAATGGCTGTTAGTGTACAAGTTGAAAGCCAACCCAAGCTTTCAAAAGTTGTACAACTTTTTAGTTAATGGGTGAATGATTGAAGTAAATGGTCTAATAACCATTTACATCTTGTTGATTTGTAGAGAAGTATCTATGTGTTAATGATAATAAATTATAATGACAAGAACAACTACTTAAAGTGGTTGACTTAGCACTGACAAATAAACATGAGACGAAATAAGAGCAACTGACTCTGGGCAATGGAAGAAAAATGACCAAATACTTCAAACTATAAAGTCCATAAATGCTGTAAAGAAGAGCTTTCAGAAAGAAACTGTTAAACATATATGAAAATTCAATTTTTTGAATTTTCGGTCATGCTTTTGGCCCATTATTGGAATGCAAATGTTTTGAGGCATTAAATGGTAGAAAAGAAGTATTGGAAGGACTATTAGTTGGCTATGGGACACTTAAGATTTTGAGGGGTGTTTTCAAGGCTAATAGAATGGAGAATTATGAAAGCAAATCGATAAGAATCCTTATTGAAATGTTTTACAAAATGATAATGCTGACATTGAAAAGACGGGTTAGAAGAAAACAAAAACACAGCCTATTCTAATTAGAATATAGCTAGGGAATTTACTGTAGTCCAATAATGTTTCTTTTGTGATCATAATGGAATTCTGAAGATACTTTAACAAGAAATTCTTCTATTCCTTACAAAAATCTATTTTTATTGTAACAATGCAGTTCCAAAGAAGGTAGATAGACTAGGTGCGTGTAGATCATATGATGGGCCTTCTCTTGATATGAATGTCCAAATCTTCCTTCAATGACTATTTTGATTGTTATATAAATATTTTCTTTAGGAATTCAAACTTTGTAAATTGTATGCTGTAAAATCTTTAGATATTTACACATCAAATAGCATAAATTTTGTGTAGCTTGATTGTTAGAAGGACTTATAATTCTGTAACACATGGCTTTTACTGTAATTTCATGTCCTTGGTCTTGGTACTAAAACACTTCAGGTATGTCTATGGGCCCAATAGATGACAGTTAAATTGGATAATTCCTCTTTTTCCTTAAGTCAAAAGAAGTAACATAAGTATGTATGGCTGAGCTTTGCACTGAATCTAGGAGACTCATGTTACCAAATAAGAATATGCATGTATGGGACAATTAGATTGAATAATTGGCTTCATTGTATGCTGTGATTGTTTTTATCTAGTCATAAATCGAATTGTTGAGATTTTAGGTCAAATGTTTTCTTATCTTTATGAGTTTAGTCCATATTGAAAATAAAAAAGAAAGTATCTGAACTTTACTTATATGTAAGTAAAAAAGAAACTATCTGAAATTCACTTATATGTATGTAAGATGTAATTGCCTTGCTTGTATGTTAGGTATTAGTGAGTTAACTTTCTTAGTTTTTTCTACACTAAATGTGCATTTTGCAAACAGCTTCTATTGTATAGAGTTCTTTCAATATTTATTGTCTGATTAATATGAATAAATATTTGTTTAGATCAATTAGTGGGGTTCTGTTGGGGCCCTCATCCACAGTAAGCATAAGTACGTACATTCAATTATACTTCTCATAATAGCAGAGACAAATACAAAATGGCATTATTGCCCAGCAAATAACCATAGAGACATACATAATTCGACCTGTGCAAACCTACACCACTCAGACATACCAGCCAAAACAAAAAGCTACCAAGATGCTGGCAGAAACAACCACCTAAAATCCTGTACTCCATGCAAAACAAAATATTAAGCACATAAAACCTAAATCCCTCTCCCACCCCCAATTCTCCTTGCTTGCAGGCACATCTACTACAGGCTTGTACACCTCCTCCACTATGCCAACTGTTCTCACTCCACCTTGAGCATGCCAATAGTGAGTGAACCCTATGTATGCTGGGAATCTATGCTGTTACTTTGCTTCCTTGGACAACACACCCTGTGGATACAGCCACTATAGAACACTGGAACACGGAATGGTGTAATTGCTAGTCACCTCTAGTCTCTTATTGTCAGGTGAAACATGTAATCCTGCCATTACTTTACTCATATAACAGCAGAAAGCCCTCTGTAGGTCAGTTTCCTTCCTCAATACTACTAGCTTCTCTTTCTTGCCCTCACAAAGCGTTGGAGAGGAGTTCGAATCTTCACCTTCTACATAAAGTTCTGCCAAGCTCTTTGCCACTCCGGCCACTTTCATATCCTTAGCTGGTACCATGTCATTACACCAATCAGGCAAGAATAGCTTTAACAACCACAAACACAAATTTGCATCCACTACCACAAGATTAAGATTAGCTTTAAAATCTCCCCTTGTTGCTGATTTTGGCATGTTGCCAAACTTCAAACCTTTTTCACCAAGCACTACCTGCACAAATCCTAAGGTCGTCAGAGAGTTGCATGCAAAGATTTGAATTCAAATGTTTACTTGATTTTGCTATCTATTAGGGGGCTGTGACACTTCTACTCTTTACTCCTGCCAGCCTGAGTGGTTCTCACTGTTCTTTTCTTCTTCCCACAACCTCCCTGCAAGGAAGTTCCCTTGACAGAGAAAACCACCAATACACCACAAATCAATGATACTTACAACAAGCACTCACCATATTAAAATGTCCTCCTACACATTATCTCAATTATAACCATTAATGGCTTGCACTACCAAGGTTCTCACTTAATGCCCTATCACCTCCCATACATCCAATGCACCCAAGCCAAGATATGGTGACATATAACCTCTATGAAACATGATTCCTTCTTCAATAACAACAAATATTACCATGGAAACTACCTACACAACTTAGCTAACATATCTTGCCTTATAAACTTTCATTCAAGGTGGATGATATGTTATATGCTGGTCAAAATCTAAACAAGTATTTAGTAAATGACTATAAATGTTCTGTTGAAGGCTTTTGATCCACATCTGCATCTGAATTCAACCACCTCTTACAATGACCAAACTTGATCTCATCAAATCTAGATTTAAGGGCGATCACTTCTTCCATATATCTGTTTAGTTTTCAAACTGGACTTTTTCCCTTGGTAATGGTCTGAATCACTACCATTGAGTCATCTTCAAACACATCTTTGGGCAGGCTGAGAGAAGCAGCAGCTGTCAAACCAGCTATTAATGCTTCCCATTCTGTCTTGTTATTAGAGTTTATCCCTAATAACAGTGAGCCACCATACACATATTCTCTTGTGAAGTTCCTAGGTATAAGGCTCCCTCCTGCCACACCTGGATTACATAGAGAGTCACTATCAAAATTCAGTTTGGTTTATTCTGCAGGGGAGGGGCTCCTTATATCCTCTCTCAGACTTTGTCTGGCCTTGCTAATTTTACCATGTTTGCTTCAAATAGTAAGATTCCTAGATTTCCTATCCTTTGAATGAGAATTAATTTGAATATATATTAATATTAATGCTGCATAAAATTGGAAGTTCAAAAGTATAGCAATTTTTTATCGCATTGTTAATGTCTTTTGTTATCTGTATGCCAAAGGCTTTTTTTGGAAATCAAATAAAGAACGCTTTGACACTTGGAAATCAAATAAAGAGCACTTTGACACTAATCTTTTTCACTCAGTCCTAATCTGTATTCAAGGTTTAATCTTGTCCAGAAAACTATCATATAATGCTTAAATATTGTGTGAAAATTGTCCTGATGAAGCACAAGTTCTTACAGGTAGCTCTACATGATGCACTTGCACCCCTTTCAGATGAAGATGAAGCTGATGTAGCACGTGTATTAAAGGGTCGGAATAGGTATGGCTTAACTCTTTTAATATGTATTTATTTACAAGATCAAGGGAGGTATGATGAGTTTATTCTGGCAGCTTCTAGAGTTGGCATCCATGAGCTCTCTTGATAATTGAATTTTATGTTTGCAGACATGAAGTGTTAGTCATGCATAAAAGTTCTAATATTGAAATAACAAGACAGGCACTAGAATGTTTGATGCCTGGTGCATGGTTGAATGATGAAGTAAGTCTGTAGAAAAACTTGCTAAGTCCAAGTTTTTAGGTCTTCATATTTACATTTGATAAATCTAGGGGAATATATGCCCCAAGAACCTCTTTTAAAGCAGTTTTATGTTAAATGTTTTCTTTGTAATTACAGGTTATAAACTTATATTTTGAATTGCTAAAAGAGAGAGAGAAACGGGAGCCAATGAAATTTTTGAAGTGCCATTTCTTTAATACCTTCTTTTACAAAAAGGTATGTCATACGTATCTCTGAGCAATTATCTTTATTGTGAAGATAATATCCAAGCAATTATCTTGTTTGTTGGATCTTCAAGAATAATATAAGAAAGTGAACAACAACAAATTGTTTCTTGCATTTAGCAAAAATGCCATCCTTAATGCTCTCCATCATTCCCCAAAGACCTTTTTTCGCATACCCTAACATCTAGCAAAACCCCTCAAACGTTGGCTGTTGTGTTTGGTTCTCCTATGCTGGTTCTCTTTACTGTAACCAAGATCTTTGCATTGTTTTGAGTCTCTTCTCACACTCCTTACTGTCCTTTATTCTCTCCATGTGTAGTAGGAGAGCTATTTGAAAGTTATGTACCGGCCATTCGGTAAATTGTTAGGGGTTTATGCTAGGGTGTGGGTTGACTCTCCTTCCCAATGGTTGAGATTTTAAATGAGATTGTTTGTGGCACATCCCGTTTAATTAGCTTTTCTTAATCACTTAATTGTTTAATAACAAGTGATTGTTAAAGATAATGTGGTTACATTAATTATTACTTGAAGGGTAATTAAGAAAAATGACTATAATGATGATGATTAATTATGTGTTCTAATTCATAAGTGCATCATGAATTGTTGACATTTTCTCATATTAGAGAGAGAGAGTATCATCAGGGAAAAGGTTCTAGCCGGTGGAGGTAACTTGTTATGATGGAATCAACACACACACTCACCTAGACTCACGTAGTTAGGTTGCATGGTTGTAAATAAAATAAGGAATTTGGGTTCCAAAAGTTGAATAATTACATTATTTTATGAAATGATGCATAAATATATTTGTACGAGAATATAATATCTTCATATAAATATAGGTTAATTGAATGATCAGAGGGCTCGTGTCGGTATTGGATCCCAAGTTCCATAGGAAGCATCCTGAGCTCTATATAATGAATTTGCATCGCTCATTTGAAAATGAATTTGCATTTGTATGTGCATGCATATAGATATAAGTGTTTGTGTATGCATATATGGACATGCGTATATTGATATTATTAAATATCATCGTATCCTAATATTAATATTATTGTAGTAAAGGAATATATTTAATATTATTATTTTATAATATTATATTTTAATAAAGACATTAAAGTACTCTTTTAAGGATTGAATATTATTTAAAAGAATAAAATAAAATAAATATTAATACTATTATTATTTTACTGAATAACATACTTTCTAGTAGAAGTATGTAATGCTTTTACTTATTTAAAAGGGAAGAAGGATTAAAATTATTTCAAGAGAAAATAAAATCCAAAAGTAAAAATAAAAGTAATTTTGTTATATTTCCCTTCCGCGCGTGCCTTGTAAATGCTCTAAAATTACATGCATATTCATCGTGGCTGGATGCTAGTGAAGAGAGGAATTTGGGTTACGCTTGGCAGTTGCATTTGTCTAAAAGTGGCGAAAGACCTTTCAATAAAAATAAAAAAAGCATTAAGCTGTATAAGAAAAATTTATGACAGGGAAGAATGCTGGGAGAGGGGATGAAAAATTGTAATCTGGACATAGGATATTACTGCAGCAAGCTATTTGGGCAGAATAAAAAGTCTGGGGATATAACCATCGATAGCTTGCAGACAAAAGAAAAATTTATATAGAAACTTTTGTAAGTTTTTCTTCTTTAATCCAGATTGGAAATTGTATATGCATGAAAGCATTAGATAATTGAGATAGGATGTTGAGTGGGTAGAGGAGGCAGGAGATTGAGAAGCTTTTTCCCCTTGATAATTTGAAATTTCCATTCGTATCTTTTTGGGGCCAAATATCTGCTCATTACTGGGAAAAATGTTGGGATTGTCTCTTAAAATTGATGTATGCTTGTGAGTTGCATAACATTATGTAGGTGTTTTGCAACATATGTTCCATGGAGTATGCTACTGAAATTGAACTAAACGGGTAGGAGATTTATTGGTGGCACATGTTTAAAAGTTTCTGAGCCTTTCCAACAATTCCACCTGGTATGTATTCTGCAATTCAGCATATTCCATGAAATTAAGTTCCTTGAAATATGACTTCAAACAACTCATGGTTGTTTGAGTTCCTATCCATACGTACATATAGCTAGGATGCCAGCTGCAACAATATCATATAAATAAATTCCTCTAATTATTATGCTTTAATGAGTATACCTGTTCAAAGTTGAGGAGTCTAGTTTATGTCTCTTAGATGCATTTAGGAAAGCAATGTGACTACCTCGTGAGGACATCCTTGCCTTTTTTTATGCACAGTGAATCATTTCTGGTTATATTTTGGAAATACATGTGCAAGGTTTATGTCTTCCATTAGACCTTGGGATTGCAATTACACATTATTTCTTTGTGGCTTGTCTATAATGCAAGGTCAATGAACAGCTTGGCAGAGACTATATAAGTACACTACAAGTTTCTCTCCTTGTAAACACATACTAACTATGCTGGTAGTATGTTTTGTTCCAATATAGTAGTTGTAGGACAGTAGATGACTGCAGAGTTGCTGGGACATAAATTAATTAGATAGATGGATTAATCTTGAGAATGCTATAATTATTATTACATCACCTCTAAATATTTAGTATGACCTTTTTGAGCCATTAAAGTTTAGGTAACTTGTCTGTATGATGAGATGGTATAAGAGCAAGTGTTTAGAAACAAGGATGGCATTTTGAAGTTCTTGGTGGTATTGACTTATTCTCTCTGCTAAAGAATGCCTGATCAATTAAATAAACAACTGTTGACATTGGTTAAACAATAATAGGGAAGCTCATTAATGAAAATACCATGCTCTTGGCCCCTAAATATGATGCCTTGGTTGTTGTGACAGACAAGCATAAGATGGCATACAACTAGTTTATCTAACATTTTGTAAAATGAATTATATTTGATCCTTGATCCAGTGCTGATAACAGTGCTAGTTGTCTAATTTGTGTCATTTTTGTGTGGACTATTTTGGTATATCATTTTTTTTTTATTGATTTAGGCTCAGGTTGGAGCCCAAGTTGGCAGCCATTGGATTGAAAAGTTAGTCACTGAACTGCATCTACTTAATCTTTGATGCTCTATTTTTAAATTTTACTTAAAATTTTATGCCAATGTATGATCTGACAATATTAGTCATTTCCTAAAGCTGTTGATAGACTGGTGTTTTAGGTAAAGTAGTGGAATGTGTTACAGATAAAACTGCTCTTAAATGGTTGGGGTTCTTAAAAAACCTTTTCTGGGTTTTGTTCTTCATTCTTCCACTTTTCCAGAACATATTGAAGTTTTGATTTTGTCTTGACAATGTGGAAGTTATGGTGGTTTAAATAATTAAATGCTGCCTTGTTTTGCTCCAATCAGCAAATTGGAAATTGTTAAGTAGCTTATGATGAAAATATATGATTCCAATGGGTATTATCATCATATGTGAGGGTATTATCAACATAGTGAGATGATTGAGATATTTTATACCGTAAACATTGTATTGTTGATTTGCCTACTTAAGTGCATTGCTTGAGTTGATATGCAATGTTACATATGTGATCAATGGATATGCACGATTATTGTGAGAGCATTTAGTTTGCTAGTGATTCACTCAACACCTTGGCTTCCATTATACATGTTAGTCACCTACTACTAGATCCTTTGTGATGGGTCGGGCTTCTCTATGGAGTAGCACAGGGAAGCTAATGCTTCGTGGTAGGATGGATATCACCTCGATGATGCTCTCTCTCTTTCTTCCACTTCAAGTTATAGAAGGAAATGGTGTATGTTCTATATTGCAAATGATGATGTAATTATTTCTTTTGTGTCTTATTTATTTAGATTAGTAAATGACTTACTAAATACTTATATTTGTCATTTACAATACAATATCTTGGAATTGTTATGAAAGAGCATGGATGCTATAACTGGATTGGTTGCATATGTTATCAATCTGATTTCAAGATGTGCGTGCTAGCAGCTGTAATTTATTATGATTTGAGTTTTGTATTTATGCCAAGGTATTGTAAATGGACTTGTGATATTGGTAATAGTTGTAGAATCATTCTATATGAAAAAAAGAGGTCAACTGTTTGACTCCTTTAGATTGGATCTACATTATCTTCATGTCATTCACTAATTAGTAATTTCCATACTTAATTAGCGATTAATTGGGTAGGTGTTACAGTTTGCTTGAGATTTTTCATGTTTAGGTTGGAACTCAGCACACACCCCAGTAAATAAAAAAACAGCCCATCTACATTAATAACTTAATCACTAATATGATTGGGTAGGTATCTTCCAAATTTCATGTCAATGTTGTTCATGATGCTTTTTGAGTGCTTTTAGTGTGGTACTCTTAGAGCAAGATGACGTGCTACCAGTCTTCTGAAGTCTTTTGCTGCTTTATAGACTTCCAAGAATGGCTTTCACTTTGTTCAAGGACTGTAAAAATTCCAATCATGATGACTTACTACCTAATGCTCTGAAAAACATTGAATTAATCACAAAAGTCATTGAAATTCAAACTGCGGAAATGAACACAAGTATGCAATTATTTTACACCTTGAAATCTACATTGCATTCATTCAAAACTTTACATGGAAACCTCCACAACTGTCAAACTAACAGCTGCATGGATTTTATACATTGTTACGAGCTATTAAACTTCTATCTTGCATCTGTCTTTATACTATTTAGCTAAAATATCTAAACTTCCAAGAATAGTATTCTTATCTCATGCAGGAGATGACTTGGAAGATAAGTCTAAATCGTTAGTGCTTATCCACACTTTATTAGACTTAATTAATTAAATAAAAGGTTTTCGCTTTATCACTTAAGTGAATTACAAAATAGAAATAAATTGAACTACTTGCATGCTCACACTAAACCTGTGCAGAAGTTCCAAACTAAGCTAAAAACTCAACAGGGACATCCACTTATTCAGAAGTGCCAGCTACTAGACAACATTATTTACCATCATGAGACTTTGAGACGGTTGGCATCCATTTTCTACTAGCCATGGTTACTCTGACTTTATCAAGAGTCCATTGGAAAAAAATAGAGTTGTCCACCAAGTGAGCTATATTTTCTCTACAATTGTATTTGTGAGAAAACAAAGCAAATCTTATTTTAATTTTTTTCCATGTTGTTACTACTTGGGTGAACTTCAAATGGTAGTGCTTTTAGAGTACAACTTGGTGCTAGAATTAGTCTCCATGTGTTGCAAAATTAGATAGATAGTAGTTGTACAAGACAAAGATGGGAAGAACATAAGCCGACAACTATAGAACAAATGACACAATAAGGTTTTACATTGGATATCTCAGTGTGGCGAAAACTAGTTAGACTTTGCAAATTGCTTGGCATCTCCTCCTTCCTTTAGCAAACATAGTTACAAAGAGATAAGGCAGAGCATATTACAACAATGATCCTATTACTATTCTCATTCTGCTACTCTTTGCACCATCAATGCCTACTCCTGCAACTAACTATAACTCTTTGATTCCCTCTCACACCATTTTATTACAACTAAGCCTATGCTTGTTACAAATAGGATTATTAGGATTATGTATTTGTCCACTAAAAGAACTTGAAATGCTAAGCAACTTGTAGAGACATAATACTTGGAATAGAATTCCTTTAATGCATTGTTGACGTATACACCCTTTTGACCCATTCTTAAGCATTTTACAAGATACACAAATTGTCTTTCAACCAGTGTTACCAGACTCAGACTCGCCTCGGACTTGGCAAGCCGATTTTTAACTCGGACTCGGACTTGGAGCCCAAACTCGCCAAAGACTTTTCAAAGACACGACAAATAGAAAAACCCAAGAAATTCAGAGATTTTAAGGATTTAAAACTTGTTTCATACACCCTTTAATAAATAAACCTCAAAGACACAATAACATCATCAAATAGAAACTACTATGATCCCATACACAAACATACATCGATCACATAAGTATAAACACAAATTTTAGCTGAAGGAAATAAGTAATACTAACAACAGTAGTAAGAGTCAAAACAATTAGATATATATGTTGAGGAAGTCCACTCCTCACTAACAAACATCCGCCTCAAAGCTCCCTTTGACCACAGTAAGGATTGTAGAGTGATGAAATTGGTAGCAAAGCGTGTTATCCTAGAGCGAGCCAACTCCTTCTGCCTCGTGTATTGCCTCATAAGGTTGAGGACCCATGTGTGATTATAAATGAACTTATAAATATTGTTTGAGGTCTCCACACATGCTTCGATCCAGGCAAGCTTGCCAAGATCCTCCAATATGAGGTGAAGGCAATGAGCGGCACAAGGTGTCCAAAACAATGATTGGTGCCTATCCATCAATAGTCTACCTGCAGCAACATAATTTGCTGCATTATTTGTGACTATTTGCACCACATTCTCCACCCCTACCTCAACCAAGACACTCTCCAAAGCCTCACAAAGGAATTCAACATTTTTGGTATTGCTGGATGCATCAATAGATTTGATGAACACGATACCACTTGAAAAAGAAACAAAATAAATGATTCAATAAAATATAAATTTAAAATCTTGATTGTTAATCACTAAATCAATGCATTTTAGAAAGTAAAATATATACCTGAGGAAGAAACAAGAAATTTGAGCAATGTCCTATTTCTTCTATCGGTCCAACCATCAGTCATGATGGTACAACCGTTCTTCCTCCAAATCTCTTGCTGCTCCTCTATTGTGGCTTTTACATCAGCCACTTTTTGGGTCAAAAAGGGGACTTTTATCTCTTAATCAGTAGGGGCTTTGAACCTTGCCCCACAAACAGTAACGACATCAATCGTATTTTGCCAATATGGAGATTTAACACAAATAAATTAAATAAAATAAGTACTAAAACATGTATAATTTAAATTTGAATTCAACATAGCTTTAAAAAATAAAAATTCAAGAGACAAAGAATCAACTATTAAGCTATATATTTTAAAACAAAACAAAAGAAGAATTACTTGGCTGCATGAAATGGAATGTTGCAATAAAACCAAAAGTCTCCAATTGCAGCTTTGGCTGCATCATGTTTATCCTTGTTCCAACCCATGCTCTCAAGACGGTTGGGAACCCGGAGTAGTGCATGGCAAAATATATGAATCTAGCCTAGATCCACAAACTCTAGGCCCAATGCTAATGCTACCATTGCCACTGCCACTACCACTACCAACAACCAAAGGTGTAGCCTGTGGAGGAATTGGAGGCATGGAAGCACCCGAATCTCCAACTCCACACATGGCTGCCATCTCCTCTCTTTGCTTCTTTTTTAACTCTTTTTGTTGCTCGAAGGTTTCCAATTGCACTTGCACTTCATGCATTACCTCAGAAGGGACTTTTGTTCAAGGATTAGCATCTCGGCTTGGTATACATGCAAGGTGGTATTTCAATCTATTAATGACACCCCCAAGCATAGTTGTTTTGCAATGAAAACATGTCACTTCTTTTTTTGCCCAGGGGGTAATAATGGCATGTTTCCAACAAGGGTCTTTTCTATTTTGAGACATTGTGAATGTGATGGAGACAATTTATAGATATAAACAATGCTGCAATAACACATAAATTAAAAAAAATTAGCATTCAAAGTTTATAATTAAACTAAAAAACCTAGGGTTTGCAATTATAGAACTATTTTTTTAATACAAGAATGCCTAGGGTTTGTTCAACAAAAATCTTAAACCTAGGGTTTGTAACTTGTTCTGTGTTTCACTAAAACAAAATAGAAAAAAAACAGAAGAGAAAAAGAAGAGAAATGAAGTTTCAGTTTAAAAAAACAAAAAAAAAACCTTCAAAACTCAAACATACCTCCCTAATTTTCTTTGAAATCAATGGAAATCTCTTTCCAATCCCTAGTAGACTCCTCTAGATGTAGCAAAATCACCTACGAACCTACTCAAATGTGATTCAACAAGCGTGTTGTGCTCAATCTCCTTGCTGGTTTTCCTTCAATGCAAATGTGTTTTGGCTCTCTTCTCTCTGTTTTCTCTCTTACTTGGCTTGAAAATGAAATGAAATGCTTCTTGGAGGAATAGAGGCAAGTTATAAAAAAAAGAAAAGAAGAGGCTTTAAAAAATGTTTTTTTGGCACTTGACCCAGCAGTCGACTGAGTCTGAGGCACAAGACTCACTGGCGAGTCGGCGAGTCTGGCGAGTTGGCGAGTCTTGGTGAGTACCTGGTTGTCAAGTCTCTAGGACTCGCCTAGGCTCACTCGCCGAGTTTGGGCAAGTCTTGTAACACTGTTTCAACAACTGCCTTACATTCAATGTTTTTTTCAAAGGCAATGGAGTTTTTCTACAGAAAATATACCCATAGTCTTTTAGAACAGTGACACTTCGAATAGATGGATTTTTTTTTATCACACAAAGAGCACAATTAACAAGCTCCAATTGTCCTTTTGCATGCCATGTCATGTTCAAAATTTTTTGAGGGAAGTTTGTAGAGGACACACCCTTTTCATACACCCTTACCAAGAGTAAAAGAAGCCTGTGGTTCTATAGATGATTGTTGATTGCATTTTTTGAAAGTTCAGGTGCCCCTTATGGAAATGCCAGTGGTAACTCTCATCAGTTGTTGCCACTAGTGCAAGTTGTACCTGGTTATTTAGAACATCTTCAGATCTTGTGAATACATAAGCCTCATAGGACTTATCCACTGACCCACCAACAACTACTTGGAATTTACTAGCAACATCTTTCACAATAAGTCAGTCCAGACAAGATTCCTTTTTTTTTTTCTTCTTCTGAGTGATTCGTATATGAACAAAAGATTATATATTAGGTTAGAAACATGATACACATCCTAAATAATACAACAATGCACTTGAACTGTACCATTTCTTACTACTGTCAATGTTGTTTGCAATATAAATTTTGTCATCCATAGGCTTTTCAAGTGATGCAAATAAATGTCCATCCCTAGCCATGTGATGAGTAGTACCTAAATTGCTTGTCCACTCAAATTTAGAAGCATTCATGTGTATCCTTAGAAATACACGCAATAAGTGCAAAATCATTAGTACCTTTTTCATGACGATCCTTGAGTCCCTCATTCTCATCAATAAGATCATGCATCTTATTTGGGCAAAGGTTTTCGTGGTGGCTTGATTTGTTGCACTACCAACACCCCTTTCTTCTTGTTGCCTTCATTGTCTTCACTCCTATAGCTGTCCTTTGCATTATCTTGGTAGGATACCTTTCTAGTGGCACCTTTGCTATCATCTTGGTTATCCCTTCATGCCCTTGCTTGTCATACAACTTGGGATCTTCTCAGCTTTGCCATGAGTCATGTTTGTATGCTATCTGAAATCATGCCAACTTTGATTAGCTTGTCATGTTCGTCAAGTTGCAGTTTGTTTAGGTAATCAAAGGATGTTTCCTTCATCAACTTGTTGGTGTAAAATGTAGAAAATAATTAGTGTACCATGGAGATGTGTCCCTCCCAAAAACCTTGTGCTTTTGGGACGGGATGTCTTTGGGATGTGAGGACTTGGAGGGAATGTCCCCTCGTCGTCCCACCACCTCTGCCACCATACCGATGACGTTTTTGGGACATCCCCTCTTTTGGGGACTTATATGGGATGCCTAGATGTCCCTTAGATATCTTGAGGACTCTCAACAGTCCCTTGAGCGTCTCGAGGATGTCCAAGTATCTCCCATGGTGTTGCAAAGAAAAAGTGCATTTTTTTAAAATAATCAATTTTTTTTCCTAGAAATTTGTGCCCAACTTGAACCCTAATGGCCTGTAGGCCCCACCCAAACCCCAAAAACTCTGTAAGTTTGCTTTCCAACCTCATTTCAACTCACAACAAGAAATCAACAGCAAGCTGATAACTCATAGTAGTGAGGCTTATAGTAGTGAGTGCGACAATGAGTCTTGAGAGCATCAAGCTTGCATGTGCAAGGTGAAAGAGTGAGTGAAGAGCAAAAGGATTGGAGAAGAGCAAGAAGAGGAGTCGAGTGATGCCAACTCAAATGATTGAAAACATTATTCAAACAAAGAGAGGTTTCCATGACTAGTTTTTCAATGAATTTTGTACTTTTTTTTAATTAGTTTCTTTCAATATAATTTATAAATTGAAATATTAGTTTACATTGTTGATTGTAATTTGTTGTAAATTTCAATTTTTAAGTTTAAATTGAATAGTGTTATTAGTTTAGTTTTCAATTTTGCAAATGATTCAATAAATAATATTAATGAATCATGATTAAATTTTGATTTTTTCAATTATATAATGACAAGCTATAATATTTTATATTTTAAGTTTTAGATGTTCGAAATTTTTATTGTCAAATTGGATTATAACATTTGTGTATCCTTTGCTTCTATTCTTTGTGCGACCTAAGTAAGAAAAACAAAAAATGAAATCCTTCTTTGACAAAAGTTGGGAACAAAGATTTTTTATTTGTGTATCCTTTGCTTTTGTGCTTCGTGTGACTTGGAGTAAGAAAAATAAAAGGAAAATCCGACTTTTAATCCCTTGCGTTATGCATAGTTTGAATTTTATTTTTAAAAGTATAAACTTATAAATTTTGTATCATTTATTTCAATTTCACAATGAGTTCTCATAACTTGAGTGAGGATGAAATTGAACTTCAATAGGTTGAAAGTGAAATTGAATCAAATTATGCACTCGATGAAAGTGCAAAAGCAAAGAGGGGTGATTGTGAAACCAAATCACTAATTCCATTGGGAGTGCAAATATTAGTTGCGCTTACACAATATTGGTAAAAATTTGCTAAAGGTCCCTTTGACCATAAGTCTCCTCTAAGACAATTTGCAACAAAATTACAAATCATGTTTGGGGCATTTGGGGGCACTAGGTTGTGAAAGTGCCACTTTTGTAAGCTTGAATTTCAAGGCAGCATTACAAGAGTTAAAGCTCACCTCCTTCATATTTGAGGAAAAGGTGTAGATGTATGTGAGAAGTTGGTAGAAAAATTGAACTATAGGGCTGAGATATGTAAGTTATGGGGTGGTCTAGGTAGTGAAGACAATGCACCTAAATCGGTTTCTTTGTCTCAAAGGTGGAGGGGTCATTAGAAACAAGGTTCTACTTATACTACTTCGCAAAGGCTAGTTGCACATATGCCAATTTCTTCTACTTCAGGGGTAGTAGAGGTTAGGGGGGAACACAAGATGACAAGTGATGCTCCTATCCCACTAGCAAAATTATTCAAAGTGCAATTGAAGGATGAAGCAGATGATGCTATTGACAATTTTTTCTTTGTTAATGGCATTCCATTCCATGTGGCTCACTTCCCTTATTATAAGGAAGCGACAAAAAAGATAGCAAGGAAAGGAGCATCATATATGTCACCAAGGGAGGCAAAATTGAGGACAATAATCTTGGAATAGTCATAATCTTGGATAAGAACTATTCCAAGATAAATATGTTAATGGAGAAAATGAAGGAATCTTGGGTTACAAGTGGATGTAGTGTAGTCATGGATGGGTGGACAGACATTAGACATTGTCCACTCATCAATATCATAGTTACATGTATAGAGGGCCCTTATTTTCTTAGGATTGTTGATTGTTCAGGGCATCGCAAGGATGTTGATTTTCAATTTTAGGTCCTCAAAGATGCTATAGAGGAGGTTGGGTCACAAATTTTTTCCAAGTAGTGACAAATGCAACCAATGTGTGCAAAGTTGTAGGGAAATTAATTGAGGCAACTTATAGAAATATTTGGTGGACTCCTTGTTGTGTGCATGCCATGAATAATGTGCGTAAGGACATGGGATTTTTTTTGGGATCAAAGTAGTTGTCAATGATGTTAGAGATGTGCATATGTTTATTTTCAACCACAACACTTCACTTGCACTCTTCAAGACCTTCTCTAAGAAGGAATTTTTGAAACTTGTAAGACTAGATATGCATCATATTTCATTCTCTTGGAAATTATGCTTGAGTTGCAAGAGGCATTGCAACTAATGGTTATGACAACAAAATGGAATTGGTGGCTTGATTCCAAGATAGAGTAGGGGAAGAGGGTGAAGGATGTGGTGAAGAGTGATGTTTTTGTGGTGATGCAAAATATATTGTTTCCATCATTACTCCAATCTTCCAAGTGATTGATATGGGGATGCTAATGTGCCTAGCCTTGGAGAGGTGTATGAGTGCTTTGATTCTATGCTTGATCAAATGAAGGCTAATAAGTGAGAGAAAGACCCCACATTGCAATTCTAAAATGAACATATTCAACCAATCATTCATCAAAGATGGGAGAAGCTCAGTGCTCCCTTGCACATGGCTGCTATGCATTCAACCCAAAGTGGTATGTGTAAAGGCCTAGTGGAATTAGTCCCATATAGGATGTTGGGGTGAAGGTAGGGTTCATGAAGGCCATCCAAAAGATGTATGATTTTGTGGAGGCTAGCATTATTTGTATTGAGCAAACAAAATTTGTCACTCTTAGGGGTTATTCTGGGGAGGCCAAGATGGATAGGGAAACTATGGCACAAGAGGACCCAATTTTGTAGACTATGCATGGGCCGAATTCTTTGACTACCTCTTTAGCCATTCGTTTGCTATCTCAGGTTTCTAGTTCTTCTGTTGTTGAGAGGAATTGGTCTACTTATAGCTTCATCCACTCCCTTAAGAGAAATAGGTTTACCTCTAGGAGAGTAGAGGAGCTTGTGGTTGTACATAGTGTCTTGTGTCTTAATGATCACAAGACAGTTAAGTACAAGGAGAGTCAAAAATTGCGGTGGGATGTAGAGCTAGAGGAGCCAACATAGGTTGATGATGATGCTACACAAACATGCATGGTTGGTATTGGTTTGGAGGAGCTTAAGCATGTGGACTTCAATAGTTTGGAGATGACTAGAGGCCTCTCTTCACTCCATGTTATTTTGAACATTGTTACATTTGTCCTTGTAAACATCATAATGAAATTTTGAATTCAACATTTTTGTTGTTAATGTTCACTTCAAAATTCAAATGTTTAATGCAATAATTGCAATATATTTACAACTTCAAAGTTTAAAGTTTAGTTTTATTGCTTAGTAGTTTTACTAGTTTGTTGCCAAAGTTTCATTTGTAATTTTTATACTTTTCCTTATACATCTTTTAATAATTATTTTCTCAAGTACTAAATGTATTTCAATGCCATCCCCCTGCTGCCACATGCGGCTGTACCCTTGCTGTCCCCAAATACAGGCCCTTGATCCCACCATCCTCGAAACCCGTACCCCCATCAGGAAATTCTGTGGAACTATGAAAATAATATATTGCATCATTTCTTTAGACTTGCAATGACAATTTGCACCATCTGGGGATTTAGTTCCTTGCATTTATCTTTAAATTGGCAATATTTTGCAGATCTATGAGCTTTGCTAAGCAATCTTTGATCTCCTTAAAGACTTTGGGCTCAAGCTTAAATAGCTCTTGTTCCAATCTGAAAGCACGCCTTTTATGTGGTAGATTGAAGAGTGCTTCCCACATCTATGTTGGAGGCTCCTCCTGCCAATAGTATTGAAGCGCATGAGCAGCATGATGGGTCAATGCCACAGTTGCTTGATATTCTCTGATGTAGTGTGCGTCTTGTTTTTCCTCTTCTTTCTGAAGTTTTGGCCTTATTGACTGCTAGCTACATACACTAAGCCATGAAGATAAGTCTTATTGCCTTGGCCCATTGTTGGTATCTATGTTTGCGGAGTACCAGTTCAGAGACATTATCCATCATGCAGATCTTAGCAGTGATCCTCTTTTTCAAAGGTCTCCAAATCACCCCAAGCTATGTACTACTGTGTAGAAATTAACTTTTTTTCCAGTGCTTTAAAACAGGGTCAAATGAAGCCCATATGACAAAGTTGGGCCTGTTGGAAGTTTGGTTTCCAAGCACACTCAAATGTCTTAGAATTAAACAAAAAAATGAAACTAAACTCAAATTTAAAAAAAAGAGAGGGTAAAATACAAACGCACCAAGTGTCCTTTGATGTGCTCTGCATACTATTGTTGATTTCTTATTTGCAAAATTTCAGTTGATTGCATTTAGCATTAAAATCAGCGTTTCTCTGAGTTTCCAGGATAGCAATTTTTTTCCCAGATTTGGTAGATGGCTATTAAAAAAATTATATAAACCAATACTTTAAGTAAAATAGCTGTTAATTTTTTTTTTTAAAGTAATACTATTAACTTGACACAGATTCCATGAACAGGCATTGAGATTCCATAATTAATGATTGAAATACATAATCTGAAGCTCATACACATTGAAAAATTAGAACCCATTGATCCAGTGATCAATCTGATACAATGATAATCATATCACATTTTGTGTGTTGCTCATTGACTTAATGTTGTGAGCTAAACCATGAACCTGCTATAACTGCAGTAAATCTCAGAGAAACATACAATATAATATTTGAACAGAGATCTGAATTCTAAAGTGCTGGTAAAATGAAATTGAAACTGCTAAAACTACATTACTGGTTCACTCAGAAAATGACCTGGATCTGGGTCCAGTATGTAACTGGTCAGGGACGCTTGTGGATTCTGACAGGGTCCTGCCAAGCAGATCCAGGGTGAACCTGGGCAACAAAATTGCATTTTTTAATTTTTAATTTTAATTTATTTTTGTGTATTTGACCTCCTACATTGACCAGTCAACTTAAAAAAGAACCCTAAACCCTAAAATTGGCCTAAAAACACTTTAAAACATTAAAACAAACACATTTTATCTCACTTTGAAAACAAGACCCACAATCCAAATACACTTGCCAAACTTTTGTTCTTGCTTGTCATTTCACAAATAGAGTTGAAGATTAATCATTGAAGGTTCCAAAGAGATTGAATTGCTATTCTTATGTGTGTGCAAGAGCCCATTTGATGTCATGGAGATTGTGGAGGACAATTCTTGGACTTAAAAGGATTTTTGGTTATTTTCCTTCATTTTTTCATCTACAAATGTTTTTTTTCCATTCTTCTATGTTGAACTAGGATATATGTTTTGTTTTCATTTGTTTGGAAAGTGTTGTTTTCCAACTTGGTGCCATATTGATTACAATGGCAGTCAGTTGTAGCTTTGTAAGCCAGCCCCACATCAAAACAAACCCAAATTCATTGTTGTGGCTTCAAAACAGACCCAAAATCACCAATTTTGAAATCTGTTGAAATAATACAGTAGGTTCCATGTAGCGGGTGATATATTTGGGTTTGTAATGGGTGTGACGTTGAATATACAACCTCATATACTCAAGTGAAATCTATTTGTGTGGTATTTCTTGCATGGGCATCAGAGCTTGCCTAGGCAAGTAGGATGCATTAGTGCCCAACATCTAAAGTGTTGGAATATATTAGAGACTAGGACCAAACAAAAGAAATAGTTACCCTTAGAACATGTCATGCTTTGGTGAGGAGAGCGTCAAGGAGGTTGGTTGTTTCTCCATCCCTTTTGTTCCTTAAGTTATGGTACAGAGTCACCAATTGGAAAAAGAGCCTGCTTTAAATAAGAGAATGAAGGGGCCATTGGAAAAATGCATTTGAAAATGAATCTCAAGAGATTGTTATTCAACACATTGCAAGATGTGTTTATGCAAATGGTTTGCTTTGCAATATTGTTTAGTCAATATATCTAAGTTACCGATTCGTTTTTGGATTCGGGTACGGGTAAGAGAATTTGGTACGGGATTCGGCAAAAAATTTTTTTGGGGGTTGGGTACGGCAATACAAAAAACATATAAAAATCAGAAATATATACATATTTGCAGCAGTAATTAAGTTCATAATACACCACCATATTAATAGTCTAATAACATAGCAAAAATACATCACCACTTTCATAGTCACTAAGTCAAATATTAAAATATTAGTGATTACTCGAATGTCATGATATAAAATTATAAATTAAAGTTCAAACATAAAATGTCAAACGTTTACAATCAGCCATTATTGATCATTGATCAATCTGAATCATATGGGTCATCAAACAAACTAGCATTATTAGATGCTACATTTTGTGTAGAACTACAAATAGCATTCGTGGCACTCGCACAAGCACTGCCACTAGCAGTAGCAGTAGCACTGACACTACCACTCTCATGATCAGTAGCTGCTTCAGGCTCATACTCATCATCAATATCAAGTGCAGCTAAGTGACTTGTGGAAGCATCCAAGTCAAGCTGCTCTGGCTCAATATCCCACCTCCTTGTGTCTCCTTCTGTAGGAACTTTGCTTGTGTGTAAGGAGGCGCAAGTTTGAATGCACATACACCAAGTCCTTTGCCTTTTTTGAATGCAGCCTATTGCGTTTTATTGAGTGGATGAAGGAGTATGTGCTCCAATTCCTCTCAGAAGAAGATGAACTAGCAACCTATTAAGACCATATTAAATAGTTAAGAGTTACAAAATTTAACTAAACAAAATTATTAATTAATATAAAATTATAAATTAAAATTAAAATTACAAAATATAAAACTTACTTGGGATAAGATTTTTATTGCAATTGGTTGGAGGTGCATGTATTCTTGCCCATGGAAGTACCACCAACTATGAGCATCCACCCTGTACTTGTCTCGAAGAGCATCAAGATTCTGATCAACACTACCGGAGCATGCAAAAGCCATGAACTCAGCCCTCACTCGATCACGTCGGTCATGATCAGTGAAGAGTCTCCGAAGTGCTGCCTTGTACCATTGAGCCACTTCAACATCCCTATATGGAGCAACTCTTGATGAAGTAGAAAGAATCTCAGGACTATAATATTTGGGACTCAATGCAAAAGCAAGAAGATGCAATGGAGTGGTCATTTTGTTCCATCTATCAACCATGATTTCGTGTAGCTCTTTGAAGAACTTTTCATCAAGATCTTCCTCTTTTGCATTGATGATGGTTTTCATCTTCTCAATCATTGAGTCGATACCATCATATACTTCTCCCAAACAAGGTCTATCCATGTCTGTGTAACGGATCATGCTCAGTATAGGCTCAGTGAAACTGACCAGGTACTCAACACGATCCCACCAACAATCATCTAGGATCCTTTGCCTGACCCTATTTTCCCTTTCACTGCTAGATTGCCTCCATATGGCCCAATTAGGGCTGATTACCATGGCATAGAGTGCCTCACGAACCTTTATAAGTCGTCTCAACACAATTGTGTTGGAGGCAAAACGGGTCTCTGCAACTTGTTTGGAAATCAAAATAAAAATTAAAATGTAATTTAAATTTACAAAATCAAAATTTAAAATTAAAAGAAAACTAAAAATTTAAGAATATTGAGAATTAACTTACCTTCAACAATTCCAATTTTGAGAATTGTCTAAATATTCCTTGTGTCATATGGTGGTTGGTGACAAACATTTGGATGTCTTCGCCCTCAGCATACACCTGTTTGATCCACTCAATTTTGGATCCAATTTTTTGTAGCATTAGATTGAGGGAGTGGACAGCACAAGGTGTCCAAAAAATGTGTGGATACTTCTCCTCAATCAATAACCCAACAGCCCTACAATTTTTGGCATTGTCGGTTACAACTTGCACAACATTTTGATGGCCCACTTCTTCAATAGCTTGGCAAAGGATGTTAGCAATAAATGGACCATCTTTCACCTGTCCCTCACAATCCACTGCTCTCAAAAACATTGCCCCTTTAGGGGACACGGCAATAACATTGATCAATGGGCGATTTTTTGCATCTTTCCATCCATCAGAAACGATGGTCACCCCTGTTTCGATCCATGAATCCCTTATGGGCTTCAAAGAGTCTGCTACATGTTTCACCTCTTTCTCCAATAAGGTGCAACACACCTTCTCAAAACCTGGGCCCTTATACCCCTTTGGAGCCTCATTAATAGATTTCACCATTTTTTGCCAATATGGTGAACGAACAACGTTGAATGCCAATCCATTGGCATAGACACATCTTGCTATGTCTTGATCAACAATCTCTCTTGCCTCATTTTGAAATGAAGCTTCCAACGGTCCCTTAGATCTTTTATTTGATGAGGGCACGGTTTGCTCTTGAGGGATGTTCATAAATGGATGGCTTTCTGTAGGTGGAATATAAGTAGGTGGTGTAGGGGGTTTCATGGATCGAGATCCTTTCCTCAAAGGATGGCTTGTTTTAAGACTAACAACTTTTTGCTCTGCTTTTTCTTGCTCAGCAATATATTTCAACACTACGTCATCTGGAAGGCCTTTGCCATCACCTTCTGGAGATCCCGGACAAGGTTGATGCCAATATCAGAGATCCTACACAAGTGGGCTTTCACTCGGCTGTATGAGCTCGTATATCGAACTTTGCAATGACTACAAATCCAAATAAATACTCCACCACCTGGACATTGTTGAACCATTTCTACATATTTCCAAAGGGGAGAGGTTGCATTTATTTTGAAACGAGATTGGCTTGAGTTAGAAGCAGATGCCATTGTAATACCTAAGGCACAACAGATTGAAATAATTTTGGTATTGAAATTTGAAACTAAAAAACTTAAAAGAATGAGAACAATCAACAAAACAATAAAAACAAAACAAAATAGTTCATTTGTTAAAAAAAATGTAAGAAAAAAATCAAAAAACTTCAAAGAAACCTACCTCTTTTGAACAAATCTTGCTCTACGATCTTCTTGGCAACGAACGAAGACTTGCAAGTGCTTAGGAATAGCACAACAATCAACTTTGAACAACCAACGATCAACCTTCAAGTCTAATCAAGCTTATGCAAGCAAGAGAGAAAGTTCAACAATGGAGGCAAAAAAACTTGTTTTTCATTCACAAATTGTTAAATGAGATTGTTTTTACCTATTTAGTGTGTTTGGAGGCCAAAATTAGGGTTGCAATGAATATTAAATTATTCAGAAGTCAACATTTGGTCAAGAAAATGATGAAAAAATGCTTAAAAACCACTTTATTATGCAGACTAGGCGTTTTGATGTCAAAATACGTTGCGGATTTGCCTTGGATTTGTCGCGCCATATCCTTGTCGAATCCACAGTCAACCATTGAATTTTCATCGAATCCGCAGGTGAAAACACGTACCCTGGTCGAATCCAACATGTACCGAATCCGTATTTTGTACTTGGTACGAATCGTATCGTATCCAGGGCCTTTTCCAGGCGAATCAGTAACTTAGAAATATATAATTATATTGGTAAGAAAAGGTGAGGAAAGTTAATGAGGCTCTAAAAGGGTACAAGGACGTGGGTTTTGAAAAGGTGCATGGCACCTTATTGACAAAGAAGACAAAACTTATAGAAGATGTATTTCAATCCATTGGGGATTTATGGAAAGAGACATGGGTGTTCTTTGATCCCAATAGATGGAAAGATGCCAAAAATCAGCCCTTGATCAATGTGATTGCAATGTCTCCTAAAAGGGGGTAATGTTTTTGAAAGCTATAGATTGTGGGGGTCTAAAAACATTTTCTAAGTCATAATAGACAACCTCATATTGCAGAACTCATTGTTGACATCATCATACATGCCATTGAGGAAGTGGGCCCTAATAATATTGTTAAAGTCATAATGGACTACACAAAAAATTGTGAAGTGGTTGGATTATTCCTTGAGGCACACTATTCACTTATCTTTTGGACACCTTGTGTTGTTCAATCTCTCAACCTTATGTTACAAAAAGTTGACAACAAATTGATTGGATCAGGTAGGTGCATGTTGAGGTCAAAGAGACCCAAATGTTTTATCACCAACCACTACATGTCGTAGGCTATTTTTGGATCATTCTCAAATTTGGAGTTGCTGAAGATAAGTGAAACCATAGCAGCAAACATCTTTTGGGGAAAAAATCAGCAAACCAAAAGTATATTGTTCTTGGGTTGGTGAAGTTGATTGTTCTACCTTTGATCAGTACTCTCCTAAAGGGGAACAAATCCACTTGCATCCCTCCTATAATAGTTTTGTATAGCTTCGTTTACCCCATCCATGGCCTCATAAATGTAGCCTATTGGGTTTTTCTTTCCATCCACCAAGCACAAAATCCTCACCAATGACTCTGATACCTACAAAGTGCAAACAAATTAAAGTTACAATGAAGTTAAATACTTTTAAAGTTCAAAAAAAAAGTATTGAATATGAAATTTAAATTGAGGTTTGAAGTTACTTTGACAATTTCTATAGCTCTCTTGTCAAAGACATCATAAAAAACTGTCTTTGTGGTCCTCTCTCCATCAACATTTGTTGAATATGTTGAGTCTAGCCATACTTGACTCATAAACATTTTTATCAAGGATGTCAGCAAATTAGAAATACTTTGCAAAGTTATAAAATCAGTTGCAAACCTTATAGCATTGGATCGGACAAGCTCTTTCCCCTTGATGTGGTCTCTCATCATGTTGAGAACCCATGGGTGATTATAAATATATTTTGTTATATTCCTTGCATCTTCTACAATCAGATTCAGCCAATCAATTTTGTCTATGTCCTCCAGAAAAGGTCAAAGCAATGGGTTGTACAAGGTGTCCAAAAGAGTGTCGGATGCCTCTCTTGAAGCAATCTTCCGCTCGTCATGTTTGCCGCTACATAATCAATGACAACTTGCACAATATTTTGTATGCCCACCTGTAAAGAAACCTCCACCAACATCAAGTTCAAATTTTTTGTGCTCTTTATATTGTTGGATGCATTAATTGATTTCAAGAAAATCATCTCACCATTTGAATCAACTAAAGAATTGATTAGAGTGTGGTTCCTTTCATGCATCCACCCATTCAGAAGAATTGTGCATCCAAACTTTTGCCACTGCTTCTTTTGATTTTCCACAATTATTTTTGCGTTTGCAATAGCATCTTGGAGTAACCTCCCTCTTAACACTTTTAGAGAGGGTTCCTTGTACCCTTTCCTTGCAATTGTCAATGTTATCACTATATACTCCCAATATGGACTCCTTGCCATGTTGAAGGGGAGGGTTGTTGTAATACCAAAAATTTGCACATGTTTAATTGGCTTTTTAGTGGGTGTCGTTCCACCCTGTACTTTCCAATGAAGGTTATGCTCCATGCACGTTTTAAGGCACAAAAAACCACTTGTGACTGAGCTCAACTTGAGTTGGATGTGCCACGTATGAGTGGACTGTTATTTGAGCACATAGTGCTTGTCATATATATATTAGATTTTGTTGGCAAAATAGGAGCAATGGTCGCTTGTGCCTCGGTCCTCTCCAATTTCTTTTCATCTAGCAATGCAAGAACTGCTATCATCTCTTGGGTTCATTTTTTTTGGGGCCTTTGCACATGGCTTGGAATCAGATTAATGTTTGTAAGATGGTAGTTGAGGCAATTGATGCCTTCACTAAGCTTCTTTGTGTACCGAGTACAAATCATGGTCCTTGCTACTGGTCCCATTGTGTCATGTCACAATTTCTAGGGGCTGTAGTTCCAATGGGATGGCTTCCACTTGCTAAGTTTGAACTTGATGTAGAGTCGGATGTCATTGTATATTAGTTTGCAACATTGACCAAAAAATAAAATAAAAACAGTGTTAAAAAATAATACAACAATTTGAACACAAATTAATTAAAAATCATGTAAAATTAAATACATTTGAAAAATTGAAAGTAATACAGTAATATGGTAATTGAATAGTAATTGAAATAAGGAACTTGATAAAAATAACATTTTTAACCCTAAAATGTAAATCTTGTATTCAACAAAAATAAAAAATGAAAAAAATTGATTCAAATAATTTTTTAAATGTTATAAATCATTCAAATTTTTATCAACAAACACATTTACATAAACTGAATGAATTCAATATATAATAAAATCTGTAAATTTTATATACTTAAAAAAATAGAAACGATTTATAAATTTATAATGCTTCAAATGAAGGGAAAAAAGATGAACTAACTTGGTGCAAATCCAAAATTCTAAAAAAATGTTTTTCAAATCCCTTAAAAAATCCTTCCAATTTGCTCTAGCATGCTCTAATGCTGTTGTGTGTGTTCAAGATGGCCGTGAGCCTCTATAAAGGCAAAAGTTTGCATTGTTGGAGTGGTGCGAATTGACTCTTTGGACTTGCAAAGTACTTGCTCAAAAACTCGACAAGTTTTGTCAAAAAATTGCTAAAAAATAGTAGGTGAGTTTGTAGTGAGTATTTGGTGACTCATTGAGTCTATGAACTGAGTGAAACAATACAATTTATGTTTTAGTTTAGTAATTTATTTTTAAAATTTAAGTCTGTTTCCTTCTTTGCTTTTAAGTTTTTTATTCTTGAATAGGTTGCTATGATTTGGTTTGCCGCCAACAATTGTTTTGAGATGACTTGTTGAAGTTCTAGGTGACATTTTCTAGCATGACCATTAGCCAACTTTAATTGATATTGAGACTCTCCAACATTGAGAGGGCAATAAATATTAAGTAGATGATCTTAGATGACATTTGGTGGGATTGTGTGGGGACTATCTTCTTACTTTCACCAAGCCCATCATGAGTATGATTCATTATATTGACATGGATAACCCATGCTTTTGAGAGGTATATTGTCATGTCCCCACCAAAATACTAATCAACTCCGAATAATAAATAAAGAGATTGTAACAACTCCTTGATCACCATCTTCCTTAGGCTGACCCTTATTGCCACCGTGAGGAAATCAAAAGAAATCAAATTTATTCAGACCGACTCCTTTCAACCTTGGCCGACTACATTAGAAAATAATTTAAAAATGTTTATATAATTAGTGCCCAAGTTTGTAATGATATAAGGTAGCAATTAGGTCTTTAGAGCAGTGATTAATATTATCAATGCATGAGAGAGCAGTGATTTATTGAGGGTAGCGATCAGGTCTTTAGGCAGCAATTCATATAAATAAAGACAGATAATTTATTAAAAGCAATTATTAAAGAAGGCGGTGATTGATGCTAAGACAGATTTGTTAACTAAAGACACATCCATTCAAATAGTGTCTCCTTTCTAAGAGATGCATCATTTCACTTAGACATGGAGATATATAAGGAAAATCAAATCATTTGCAAAGGAGATGAATGAATGAATGAATGAAATGAGTTTGAATAAAACAGCAGATTGGGAAGAAGAAATAAAGTATAAGAGATCTATTGGATTAAGTATTATGGCAAGAATATATTTGGACAGTAAGTTTGTCTGTTCATATGAAGTGTTTATTGGAAGATTGAAAGTAATTATATATATATATATATATATATATATATATATATATATATATTATACAATCATGCAATAATGATGCTTGCAGCAATTATTAATCCTTATTAGTAATTATTCATTTGATTTAATCTATTTGTTCCTCTTTAAGCAATCATGTGTAATGTTGGCAAGGAAACATGTTAGGGAAGGGCGGTATAAGTTCTCAATGTAAGTATGCCAACCCTAAGTTGGATGGGATTGTCTTGGTTGGATGTTCTGTCCACTTGGGGCCAAGGGGGGTATGAGCATGCCTTGGGCTTACTTGAGGAATAATTTATAGGTTCTCACACCGTAAGTATGCCAACCCTAAGTTGGATAGAATTGTCTTGGTTGGATGTTCCACCACTTGGGGCCAAGGGGGGTATGAGCATTCCCTTGGGCTTATTCGTGATGAATAGTTTTTCTAGCGCCCTATCATGTGTTTCTCTCCGATCCCTACCATGATTGGTTATTGTTAAGAGTCTATATATTGGATTCAAGTTTAAGTAGTTATCCATTATTTCATAAATGTTAATAGTTCATTTATTCTTAAGTTCAATATTTCTTACATGATTTACTATGGAATAGTATTTGTAAAACAATTTTATGTTGTGTAAGTGTCTCTTAAGGCAATTTCAGGCATACTCCAAGTAAGGGACATTACATATATAATGGTATCAACTCAATGATCGAGAAGATGAATACATTATAAATAAGAAAGAAAAAAATTTTGAAGCATTTTTTTTCAAATAACCACACAATTCTTGTTGAGTGGTGGAACAAAATGACCACCCCACTACATTTTTTTGCCTTTGCATTGACTCCAAATTACAACAGCATTGGGATCTAATTTGTTGAGGGTGACACCATACAAAGAAGTGGAAGTCAATGAAGGTTACAAACTAGCATTTGTTAGACACTTCTTTTATCTTGATTTGGAGGATGTAGCTATGTGGATTTATGCTAATCTTACACACTCCCATTGTTGAAGTATTTTTGTTCTTTGTGAGAAGTATAAGAAGCATAGTTTGAAGACTCGATGAATATTGTGCAAGACTCTGCAAACTCTTGAATGCTTGAGCTGGCTGTGCTGAGTTAACTAGACTCTTGTGCCGAGTTTGGTTGAGTCTTGGAGAGTACTTGGTCAATCCTTGCTCCTAGACTCCGTAAGTCTTAGGCTCAGGCTCTTGAGTCTTGAGCTCAAACTCTTCTGTTTGGCGCTTGGACATAACAACCACACTTTTTAAAATGAAATTTCAACTTTTTTTGGTCATTGTTTGCTCTTATTCACCCATTTCACCTAGTGAAGTATAAACATAACAAGAAGACGATTTGAGAAGAGAATTTTTAAGGATTCAAAGTTGATCAAATCGTCAAATAGAAGCAGTAGAATTGGATGCAATGGAGGAAACAAAAACATTTTTGAAGAAACAATCTATCATCATTTTGATATTGACTTACCTTTCAGTTCAAGGCTTGAAAAATTAAGTTACACTAGGAGGGGAAAGAGGAATACGCAAATTGTATTTGGTTGTTTTTTTAATTTTGACATATCATCATATGTTATTAAAATAATATTGTTATGTTTAGTTTAATGGTCAAATAAGATATTAGAATATACTTAAAGTATATTCTTTTATTCTTTTAGTTACGCTTCAAGTTAGCTTTCAGTTAGGATCAGTTAAAGCTTTCAGTTAGCCTTTTTTAGCTTTCAGTTACTTTCAGTTAAGCCTTTAGTTAGCTTTTATTAGTCTCACTATTATTAGCTCTTTGTAGTTTTATATAAGAATGCGTTTGCTTCTGATGCAGAGAACTCTTAACCTTGCCCAGTACTCATAGAATGAACAACCACAGAAATACAACTTAAAAAGTTTTATTTGATTTCGATTATGATCAATACAAATATTTAAGTCTGCAATACAAATTCTGTAAACAATTCACAAACTAACTGTGACCAAAACTTCGTTTCACCGCTGTACAATCACCGACCTCACTGACTGAAGTCTCAAGGTCTTACTTGACCGATTCACCTCATTCTTGACATTATAAGCATGTGCATCATACACTGCTCATCTGCTGCGCACTCTAATCATCCACAGCTGCACCCTTCACCAACTGTGCGTTACTCTTGACTTGGTGTGCTAATGGTCTTTCTTGACCAAACTTCTTTTCTCATTGGCCTCTTTGTCAAGGTATCAACCTCTACCTTCCACTCATTCCAGTATTAGTGACATGCATTTCTCCATCTGCTGCACGTCCTCTTTTCTGGAGATCGCTGCCTTTTGCAATTACCAGGCTGTTCTCTTCTCAGCCTATTGGCCTTCACTACAATGCTGCCCCTGGCGCTTAGATTGGTGGTCTTTTGTCTAACCAAATCGGCCTTAACCCAATCGGTTTCTCTTCCTCTTTTCTTTTTGCTTAACTGATTTTTCTTCCCACATAACGGTCTCTTCATAGCGTCCATCCCCCTTCCTTGTTTAGTGCTGCCCACCGTCACATAAAATCTGCATTGTGATTTCCTTATGTGGTGCAATCTGTGTAAAGCTCTCTTCCATCCAAATTGCATTTGATTGCAGCCGATCCCTCTTCTTAACAGCGCCCCTTACACTTTAGGTTATTCTCTCATTTTGCATTTTTGGAAGCCCCCTAATTCATCGACTTCTTGCTTTGAAACTGAAAAGGCAGAAACTGTTATCAGATCCTCTGATTGGAATGTAGTTGGCCTTTTCACAAGTATATCGGCATTTTCAATTTTCTTCTAAAATTGGCCTCTACCAAAATTGTGCACTTTTGTTTTGGTAAAATCTGTATTAAAAGCCAATAATTAAAATGCTTTATTCAAGTTTAATGGCCAATGTATATGTTTGAGTGATTCTAAAGCTGCGACTAATCCAGCTGGAAATACATATAGTACTTGAAAAAATATTTATTAAAAGATGTATAAGTATAAGAATTATACATCTTGGAGACAACTAGGAGTCTCCTAGATGTCTTGAGGACGCCCCATCGTCCTCGAAGTCCTAGCGGCGTCTTGGAGACAGTGACACTAGTGGTGGCCTGGTGGGGGGACGTCCCCCCCTAAGTCTCCGAGACATCCCCGTCTAGGAAACGCGGGGTTTTGGGGGTGAAGGGGGGGACGCGTCCTTGTGGAACACTGGTTGCTCCTCTTAGGGGCCACCTGTTCCTAGCTGCTGCCCTGCTTGCTCTTGTTGGTTTTCTTGCTTGGTGTCCATTCAAAGTGTGCTTTGTTGCTACTCATGTGCTGCCTAAATGCTACCATGTTGCGTAGCCACCAGCTCATGAGCAAGATCTTTGCCGTTGCTTGATTCTTGGATTGTGTGATCACGGCTATCAAATGGCCATTGAAACATTTCCTAATCACTGCTCTCTTTGAATGGCTAGCTCTACACTGCTTAGTCATTTGCTGATTGTTGCTTGATTCTTCTGTTGGTGGTTGCTGATATGACTGTGCCCACCAGTGTTCCACGGGGTTTTGGGGATGGGGATGAGGGGACACGTTTCGGAGATGCGAGGACTGGGGGTCTAAGTTTGGGGGTGGTAGGGTGCTGAAATACATATAGTACTTGAAAAAATAGTTATAAAAAGATGTATAAGTATAAGAATTATACATCTTGGAGACAACTAGGAATCCCCTAGACGTCTTGAGAACACCCTAACATCCTCAAAGTCCAAGTGGCGTCTTGGAGATAGCGACAC
The DNA here is from genome assembly GCA_007258455.2 of Sequoia sempervirens. NCBI lineage: Eukaryota > Viridiplantae > Streptophyta > Pinopsida > Cupressales > Cupressaceae > Sequoia > Sequoia sempervirens. Next base: position 145,636,436 of record VDFB02358134.1, read on the forward strand.
TGGTGGTGGGACGGTGGCGTTGGTGGTGGGTTGGTGGGGGGACGTCCCCCCCAAGTCTCCAAGACTCCGAGACATCCCCGTCTAGGAAACATGAGGTTTTTTGGGGGAAATGTGTCCCCGTGGAACACTGGTGCCCACACAATCCTTAAGCCCCCTAAAGTGTATAAGCTATTTAAGATTCTTCTCCTACTTTAGGGTCTTAAAGGGTGATCGCATGAGTTTCAAAGATTTCAGCAAAGATTTATGCTGTTGATTTTATTGTGGTTTTATTGTTTATATGATGCTATGTGATATTCCAATCCTAATTCATGCTTCTAGGCTGCATATATATATATATGATTTTTACATGTTTTTGGTACGGACAAATCCAAACCCCCCAAAAAATTAGCCGAACCCGTGAACTGAGCCCCCAAACCCGAACCTGAACCAGTACCAGAATTGGCAACTTAGTTTGATTTGTTAACGAATAAACAGTAAGACTTAATACTATACTTATTAAATTATTAATGATGTTTAATAAGTATCTATAATATTTATTGGACATTTGTCATATTTTTAATTTTTGTGCATTATAACATTGATGACGTGTCTGTTGAGGAATACATAGGGACCATTATTGAAGAAAATATTGTTCCAATATGTCAGTGAAGTACTTTGTTTTTTTTCCATTGATACTATTTACGTAAGTCATGCTAATCTATTGTGATTGTGATATGCATAGTCTTTATTTTCTAAACAGATTATTCACTTTGCTTTTCAGCTTTATAATAAGAAAAAATATGATTACAAAGCTGTCAGGAGATGGACTACTAATAGGAAGATAGGATACAGCCTTACTGATTGTGACAAGGTAATATTGTAATAATGATTTTACTCATTTCTGGTTTTGTTGGCAGCAATGTCTGATTGTTTAATGTTTCTGGCCTATTTTGATGCAGATTTTTGTACCTATCCATAAGGAAATACACTGGTGTTTGGCTATCATTGATATGAGGGCAAAGAAGTTCCAATATCTAGACTCACTTAAAGGAACCGATGCATATGTGTTGCAAGTTTTGGTAAATGATTATTTGTTTCTCCTCTTCTTATGCAAACCTTTTCCTTACTTTTTGATATTGAGTGGTTTGGAGTAGGGAGGAAACATGATGGGGATTGTTATATATGTATAGTAGGGTATGACAGTGATTTTTGTATCCATTTTCAGGCAAAATATATTGTAGACGAGGCAAAGGATAAAACAGGCCAGGATCTAGATGTAAGTAATTGGGAGCAAGAATTTGTTGAAGAGCTTCCAGCGCAGGAAAATGGGTATGTCAGGATTAATTTTCAAGAGTTCCTATTAAATTTTCTCCTGTTCAATGCATTTCTTTGTTCAGGGATGCTGATTTAGCTTAGTTGGATTGATTACTGCTGACACAATCTGAATCCTTTAGTGCTCTTTGATGATCTTTTTTGTAGTCATAGTAAGGTTGAGATTTTTTTGCATAGGAAGTTGCACCGGAAAATTCATGGTTTTGGTGAAATTTTAGTTGATAGTATAGCTTCATTGTTTTTGGGCCATTGGAATTGATCTTTCAAGACATATTTGATACTACTTTCCAAATATCTTTTCTCTTAGAAGGAAAACTCCCTTGCATTTTTCTGTAGTTTATGAATTGTCTGTGCTATTTTCCTATTCAATTGTCATTTCCAAAAATTTTAGAGGTATTTGTAGATGGATTCTTTTTGCATTCCCTTATCTTCACATTCCTTTAATGTTAAGACTCTGACAAGTAATGAACATTGTTTTTTGTTGATTGATTGACTGCAGTAATCAATTTCTCTACCTTTTTCACAGGTCGGATTGTGGAGTGTTTATGATCAAATATGCTGATTTTCATAGTCAGGGTTTGCCCCTCAGTTTCTCCCAGGTAAAAAAACAGTAAGATCTCTAGTTTATTTAATATTTGGATTAAGGTAATGGAGATTACTGTACAATATTCCTCTTGATTTGAGGTAATGAAATGTTGCAGGCAAACATGCCCAACTTTCGCAAGAGGACTGCAAAGGAGATCTTGGAACTAAGGGCAGAGTAAATAATCTGTTTCCAAAGATTCGTTCATTGAAGTTGTTTTGCTACTGAGTGGTTATAGATTCCTGTAGCTACTTGGTAGTATGGTATTAATTTCCTGGCAGGTTGACCACTTTTATGACATCAATTTAGCATTAGCGCCAGCTTTTGGGAGGTTCAAGATATAAACAAATATTGCATTTCTCAGCACCTGCAGTATATATCAGTCTAAGTTTAATGCCTGGAATATTCTGTGGTCTTCCAAATGGCACAGGGAAATTTAGTGCATAGCTCTGTGAGGTTATTTTTAGGATAACACGGTGCTAATAGTAAAGCTGCCAATTTAGATTTTTTTTTGTAATCAAGGCTCCATTTCTCATAACAATTTTTGTGGATTTGGTTTCTTTACGCTTGCAGCAGGATGTCTGTTTGCGTTTTTGTCTTGTCAACAAATTATTGGACAGTTTGTTAGCTTTATGCTCAGAGGGAAGCACATATAGAGTCATTCTGTCACCTTTATGCCTAATTGGACGCACCTATACATTTGAATAGTTATGTATATACGAGGAGCAAGGTCATGCCTGAAGGAATGTAACAGTTTGTATATGCGAGAGCATGCACCTGACAAAACACCTTAAAAAATACCGTAAGTTGATAATGCAGCTTATTGAGGGAGTACATACTATATGAAACAAAATTATTGACTACTTTCATAATGCTAAGTATAAACATCATAATGTTTTATGGAAAAACTATTTGATGTACAAGCTATGCAACTATGTGCTTGCGCTTCTACTTCTCCTGCAAGTGCATGATTGGAGATTCAATTGTGCAGGGATCTTGAAGACCAAAGAAGAAAGATTGTGCCAAACATGAGCTTTAAATTTAATCCTCTACAAAAGAATAGGCATCTCTAAATAAACAACAGTGATACTATTTTCCATTAATGATAATCCCTAAGCATCTCATATTTTCTACAGAATCATATAAGTTCATTTGACACCAATCTTTTCAGTAAGTAAATTTTGGGATGAGGTAGTGTTTAAGTAGCATTGATTCTCAGGTCTTCATAGTTTTCTATTGTGTATTTGTTGCAGCATTCTTTACAAAAAAATGATCACTAGTATGCTCTAATTTAGGTATCTTAATCATTCGGCACACATTCATGTGAGTGTACTTGGCTGCATATACACTAAAGTACGTTATTGATCTTCAAATTGATCTGTATGCTATTTTTTTATGGAGTGTATAAACATTGGAGATAGTCTCCTGGCATTCACCAACTCGGATATCCTTGTGCCAACCCTACAAACACTTTCAGAACATTGGATATTCACCTTTAATGGATCTAGTTACACATAAGACGTTCGTTTCGTATGTCAACGTAAAGTAGACCATTAAGCACATATATAATACAACAATGATTGAGACAATATGTCTACCTTGGAGAAACTCTCAAGGGGTGAAAACTCCTGCAAAAGCGAGCATCTTGCTCATCAGATACAGATGTGGACATTGCTTCATAGGCTACAAAGGGCTATGACTACATTTACACATCTCCAAAATGCCTGCAGTGTGCCTCCAACACTATGACACCGCTGCTCCAATGCTTACAACAGTCAATATAGATGATATGAAGGCTAAAACATGAGAGCCAATCTGTCTTAACTTTGTTTACGATAAAAATAACTTGTATAAATTCATGAATGCTAAAAATGGAAGATCAAATGTGGAGGTGGTGATTGAAATGTCAAAACTCTTAACATTCACCACTACGAAATGGTGGGAATTTTGAAATTGCTATAGGTGAGACAAATTTGTGGTTGATGACACTTTTGTTGCATGTTGCAAATTGATTATTTTGCTAAAATTGGGTACTACTTCATTTGGTTATTTGTCTTCTGTTTCATGCTTTGGATCATACCAAACTTATCTTTGGCAAAGATGCAATTGTCTTGACAATCAACACTTCTTAACTTGCGTCTTTGTTGCATCTAAAGCAACTTTTAAATTGTTTAATGACTATATGACTCCAATGGTTCAACTTTTGACCAAGATTTCATCACACCTCCCTTGTAGGGATGTTCTTGGTCCCCAAATCTTTAATCATTCAAAAGGCGAGGAATTTCTTTCCCCATATCCTCCATAGAACCCTACTAGGTCTTTCTTGGCAACAACAATTTCAACCTAAATTTTACCTCAACTTGATATGAACTAGGGCTTGTAGTTTTCTCAATTGATCCAATCGAAACATTATACTAATTGAAAGGAAGACTATTCATGCCTTAGAAAGCAATGGTTGAATTTCGCTTATTACCTCTACATGAGTCCAATCCTCTAGGTTCGAGAAATGCCTTAGATCCTTGACATGCATGTTGCCCTACTCCTTGCAGCTTCTTTTGTGCTTGAAACCCTCGCGTAGCTTCAACCACAACCCTCTCTTGCTTTTGTTATCCAACCAACAATAGAGGAACAACTCTTCAATTAGTAGAGTGATGTTTGAGTTACCAACATAAAAAGTGCAAAGTATATTTTTATCCATCTAAACAGAGTCTAGATTGATTCTTTCTCCCTAATATCTCACTCATAAAGATGAGTCTCCTAAAAATGACATCACAATTTAAATTCATAATCTTCTAAGATATCATCACAATTTGAATCAATATTTGGAGGGCCTAGTTCCTTCCTTGTAGTTTGAAAGGTATTTTTTTTAATCTTATTCAACTAACATCTTTAGTTGATTTCACTAGATACATTGGTATGATTTAAAAAAAAAAATATTAGGATTTTTATTAAAAAAAATGTTGCATCTCCTTTGTGGATAGAGAAAAAAATTATGGTTAACTATTCAATAATAATGTTGTTCTAAGTACCAATTTATTCTATTGATTTTACAACATCATCCGAAGTGTCCTTATTTTTTAATTTTTCCATTACAATTTTACTTTCATGTTGAAGTTTATTTATAGAGCACTTCATTGCCACTACCTTTCCTTTGATCACCCCACATAAGTTGTACAACCAACAAGATTCATTGCCAAAACTCAAAACTCTAAAATTTTATGTGTAACAATGAATGCTTTTCTCTCAAAGGGGAATCTTCCCAAAAAACAAAAAAAAAAAAAAGCAATGAAAAAACAAGATATTTTGTTGACCAATAAAATATATTTAATCTATATTCTCCATATAGATTGCATATTCCAAGGAAAAAAACCTCTTTGTCACATTGTTTGGAATCCTTTGAGGCTTTACCATTGATCCTAAAATATTAGGATAATATATCCTTCTATCAAGTACCAATCAAACAACTATTTTTTATTCATAGTTGAATACTATTTTTGTAATTCATCAATAATCTAGGTAGTACAAAATTATTTTATTTCTTATACTATCATACAACCTTATCTTTTAGAACCATTCACATGTTATTATAGACATTTTAACCAAACATCAAAATAGGGCTCAATTTCAATCTCATTATCCACAAACCAATGATAGTATCACCATATTAATAAATACCACAAGTATAATATGAATCTAAAAATATTTGAACCTCCTTATTTAATTGAGAGAAGTTGTGCATACATACATAGATTCTACAATATATTGAACAAATTTATATAGAACAGATTTTTACCAAAATGGATGTCGTTTGCCTTTTCAAGGAGGGATTCATCCATTGACTTATCACTATCCAATCCAAGCAAAATGTCACCATAAAAATAATCCTCAATGCATGTTTAAACGTTGCACTTTCATGAGGAGGTTTACCTTTTGGTACCACTCCATCTACTATTAATTCCCTTAATACCAATTATTTATTTGATTGTTGGGTTGCCCCATAATTAGTAATTTGTTTGAGGTGAGTAAAGATAGTCTAAATTCATTGGGTTTAAACCCCAAAAAGGTGCCAACAATTTCCTCTATTATGTATGTGATTGATTCTCGATTGTCTGACATAACAATCAATCTTATATTCGGGTCATAATGATCAACGAAGTTAGGGCAAGTCCCAATTCATAATTACATGACCTACCTGCATTAAAAGGAAGTTATGGATTTTGTGTCTTAAAAAAGAGGAGTATCTAAGCTCTTTGATGATTTTATAAGTGAGTTGGGAATCATGAATGCCATGGTATTTATTAGTAAATATTTTAGTTTCATACAACTCCATGTATGAGAATTAGATTTTAGTTTCACTCCTTTGGCTTCGAGCCTTTACCTCTCTAGCTCCCTTATTAAATTATTGGGTGCAACTTTAGACATGCTTCTATCCAATAAAATTTTAACTTAAGATCGACATTTAAATTTTAACAACTTAGCTCAAAGACAATCAAGAATTTTGCTTACCCAAAAAAATGATTAATCTATAATATCCCACAAGTGATATGTGTGCATTCTCTCTTCAAATGAATATTGTAGCTTGCAACATTTGGAGTTGTAATTATAATAGCTTATATCTCTAGAAAAAAATTACAGACATAGTTATTAGCAAAATTTAACAATGCCCATGTTTTTTCTTTTGCAAGTTACATAATATAAAGAACTCGAGCTATTGATCTCATGAAATCTAAAGCTTAAGCATTATGTTTATTCAAACCTAAAATTTAAGTGTAAATACATAAAAGGTTGAAATAGTAGTGATATTCATTTAATTCATAATTATTTATTTATTTATTTTTAAATACATGGACATTGGAAGGGCTGAAAATTTGTATTGCAAATCATATTTTCATGTGACTTAGAATGACCCCCAGTTGGAATAATTTCCTCTCTTTCCATAGGATTTGACTAAATATTTTTATGATTCCCTTCGTTATCCTTGTCTATATTCTGTAGATCAGTCACAACAACCTCTTCTCCACACAAAAATTCATCCTCCGATGCATTTAGACACCAGTTCAAAATATAAACAATATGAGGCTCATCAAATACATTCATTTGATCACTTTCATCAAGACTATTATGGCTGTTCATAGCATTATCTTCCAAATTTTGTTTAAAATTTTTGTCATCCAAACTTTCAAAATGGAAAGATTCAAGGGTAAATCATTCTTGACCTCTTCTTGTAGCCGTGTCTTCGTGTTATTTTGCTCAGGGAACGTGAAGGCATCATATTCAACTTGCTTGCAATCAAGAGAGGAGACATTCAAGATTTCATCTTTATGCTATGTATCCTCAAATTGGTCTTCATTACTAGTAAAAGTGAATGAGTTCATTTCTACAATAGATAAGGAGGCTAATACAGTACCATCTGCACTATCACCTTTACAATTAGTATCATGGGAAGATTGTTCAATTTCTACCTCAAATGGGGAACCTACATACTCATCATTATCTTTCTCATAATGCAAATAATAAGCTTCAATTCTTCCATCTACATGAGACTTAATTTCTCCATCACTTATTTCATCTCTACCAAAATGTTTTGAATAAAAAACAGAGAGATTAAGATATTTAGTAGGAGGCTGCACATATTGAAAACCTACAAGCCGAGGAATTGGTTTGTGCATGACAGGCTTCTTCACAGGTTCATTTAAAGTATGCTTCAAAATTTTATTTGAATCCCAATGGCCACTGAAAATCAGATCATCTTCAATCTTTACAGCCTCTTGTTAAGACCCTTCAATGTCATTTACTTTACTTCTCTTCAACTCAAATTGAATGTCTGAATGGAATGCATAAATAAAAGTATAGAGTTGAAGTTGCTTACTCGGTTGAAGAGGTTGGAATCTTTTTGAGCAGTCGATTGAACCTATCCACAAAATCTTTGATGGATTCACTTTCTTGCTTTCAAATGTTGAAAAATTGACTTAGCAAAGCTACTTCATCAACATGGCCTTTAAACCTTCCCAAGAACTTAGTCTTCAATGAATCCCAAACAGTGATACATTTTTCTTCCAAATAACAAAACCAATATGTTGTAGGTCCAATGAGAGATTCAATAAATAATCGCACAAAAACATTTTCTTCACTTACCCCCAAAATTTTGCACACAACTGTGAATGCCAGAATGTGGTCTTCTGCATCTTAAGAGCCTTCTCCATTGAACTTCAGAAAATGCTTTCTTGATCCTTCAGGTAGAGGAGAATAAAGTGGCAAAGAAAGAGGCCCAAAATGATTCCCCCATGGTTGGGAAGAAATCAATGCCATAATGCAATTCTGAAAAATAAACCAGACAAAAGTCTTTGCTGGAATGTAATGCTTTTGGGTACAACTCACTTCACAGAGTTGCCAACCTTCGTCATTGGGGAGACACCTTTAAATTTCTGAGAAAAGAAGACACCAGTACTTTGATTCTTTCCCCAACAGAGTTGCCAAAAATTTATTGTTTAACAGATTATTGTTTAACAGATTTGTCACTTCAATTTATACTCCCTCGCCCACACAAATGACAACCTGACCAACTGTTGAGTCACTTGCAATGATAGTTGCAAGTGCTCTCTGCTTATTTTACAAGGGGTAGCTACCTTCGAAAGTTATGCAATGAATGGACATACAGGGTATGCTTTTAACTGAAAAGAAGAAAAGGCACACTACCATCTACCCATAGCCATGAAATAGATGTGATAGATTAAATTCAAAATTAAGTGAATGCAGAAAAATGACACAAGGTTCACCTCTCCCACACCCACAAATGAAAAAAAAGAAAAGAATGAGTAGAAAATCTTCACAATAGATGAATTAATTTGAATTCAAAGATTCATAAATAAACACCCATACAATTTGATATAACAGAAAATGCATTCGAAAATGACTATAGAAACACATAGGAATTTTTAATCTAAAGAAAATATCCATGAATTCACAGATTCATAAACATCTCTTTATTTTCCCAATGCAAAAATAAGTTCACAGAATCTTCTCCCTGTACAAAAAACTATGGTTGAAAATAAAAAAAAATTGCTTGCCTTCCCCTATTCTCCGAGCTTGAAAAAGATAAGAAAAAAGATCCCCTATTATAAGCTTTCAATGAGTTTATATAGGTTTTTCCCCTTTCCATCGCAACTAAATTCTTGAAAAATCAGTTACAAAAGAAATCTTCTTTTCATTCCCGTAACATTTTCTTGATGGCCTTTGGTATTCTCCTAATCCTTTCTAATGACTTTTCACTTTCTTGACTTTAATGTGGTCTACTTTCCACATACTCAATTTATCATAAAGCATATATTCACATAGGTTGAAGGGCATTAAGTTACTCGTTTAATACACTTAGCTTGCCTTCAGAGGAATCAAAGATTAGAGTAACAAAAATAGTTGACACAATACAAAGATTAAGAGAATTGGCTAGTGTGCAACTCTGCGTTCTCTTATGTTACCAAAAGTGTTGTACAGTCCCCAACTCTAATTTTGAGCTATCTATGCACTCACTGCCACAAAATACCTCAAGCATTGGATTTAAGCTTTGGCTTGTTTAGTCTTTTCATGAAGTCTTCACAAAAATTTTAAGTAAACACCATCATCTAAGCTATGTATGACAAATATGTGAGAGAACCTTCAGATTGTATTACAACTAGCTTTTTGAGATGGGAGCAACAATTCACCACTGTTGTGACCACAAACAACCAATAAGCTTCCATCTTCAATATGAGAGAAAATTGATTTATTTTTCAAACATTCACATGTACCAGAATCATCTGTAGATGCAATACCATCTGCATTGTGCCTCCCATTCATGAGTAGTGACATGTGAGTTTTGGTGCCAACCTAAGAAAAATGAGCATCCCCACATTGCATTATCCCTAGAGTAACAAAGTATAGTAGATCTAAGACAGTTCTTGTTGTATATAATTTATTTTCAACAATAGTCTTAATGTTTTTGGATCATAGATGGGAAAAAGTAAGGATTAAAATCTCGGAAACGGTGAAGTATTCTGGCATGAAAGTTGGGTATATTGTGTGGAATAGGGTAAGGTGTAAGGAAATCTAGGGTGCATCTCAGAGAAATCTCTAAGAACAGTAGTGCCTTCGGTAACTTTCATTTCGATTAGGTTGCCGCAAAGACACGTACAACTATGTCCTAAAGCGGAAACAAACAGTTTATTTCCCACATTGAACCTTCTGAGAGAAGCACATGTAAATTCAACATCATGCAATAAAAGATTCTAGAAGCAGAACAAACACAGATGAAAGATAAGATAGAAAACCAAGACACACAGACTTACGTGGGGAAAACCCTTTCGGGTAAAAAACCCCACACTCGAAAGATCGAGCCATTGTATTATTCAGCAACTAAAGGTTACAATACAACTTAGGCTCATAGCCTTTTCAGAGATTACATCTTGTTTATTCTGGATACAATCTAGTAACCAACTCTCCCTCTGTACATTTCCTGATCAACCTCTCAAACCAAACAATCTTCGTACTGTTGCAATACCCTCACACAGTATACAGTACAGATCAACATGAGAGATCAACCATGGAATTTAATCCTTGATCAGGAGAGAATTCAGAAGCATAACCCTTCCTCTCACTTCCTCTGTTTCGGCCTCATGGCCTCAGCCTTCCAGCCAGCCACTCGACCCTCACTCTATCGGTCACCTGTATCGAACAATCCAACCGAGCATCATCTTCTATTCTAGGCTATATTCATTTTGTTTATGTCTGTTGAGCTTCCTCTTAGAACTGCCACAACAAACTGTCTTCCAACGGTTCCCATTCGTCTCTTGCGATTGGCCACAAGACGCCACATAGGAAGGTATTCACTCGGTCAAAAGGCTTCAATCTTTGTTGGCATGTCGGTGAGACACTGACCGTGTCTCCCCGATGCCACACAACTTAGCATCCGATATCTCCAAGAGTTTCCTCATCGACAAGACTCATATCGCTATTCACAAGTCACACCGATCTCAACATTGCTATCGGCAAGACTTACCGCTTCGCCAAGAGGTTACACCGAGACTTCTTAAGTTACACCGAAGCATCCAACAGTCGGCAAGACATACTGCTATCACCAAGACATCATAGCGAATGCTTCATGTTATTCCGAAACCACCGTTCGCCAAGTGTTATACCGAAGACCCCTCATCATCGGCGAGACTATCGTCTTTCGCCAAGAGGTCATAGCGAAGTTCACAAGTCACATAGACAAGAGTATTCCCTTCGGAAAGACTATCGTCTTTCGCCAAGAGATCATAACGATGCCTTCATGTTATACCGAAACCACCTTTCGCCAGGAGTCATACTGAACACATCCCATAGCATCGGTGAGACAAACGCCCATCGCCAAGAGTTCTTACCAAACCCTTTCGATTACCCTGATGACTCCAATCGGTGAGACATCTCCATGTCGCCAAGAGTTCACGCCGAGGTCTTTGTGTTACCGCGAAGACTCCAAATGTATACCCGTCGGCGAGACATTCCTTCATCGCTGAGACTTCTCCCCGAGACCTTTGAGTTACCCCGATGGCCATATGCTATCGGTAAGACATTCTTTAGTCGCTGGGACTTCTTCCCGAGTGTTCAAGTCACCCCGAAGCCCCCGGTCGCTATGAGTCTCCCCGATGCCCAATATACGATATGAATGGCTTGTTGGCTAGAGATCTCCACAGGCGGTGAGAGGTTATACCAAACAAAATGTCACAACGATAGGCTCCTTCAGTGAGATAGACGCAAGGTCACAACGACCTGAATAATTTCAACAAGGTTTCAATTGTTAGTCGGCCAGACACAAAAGATGTCACACCGACTTTGCCCTTTTAGAGGTTTCAGCCTGTGGGATTGAGGCACACAATTCCAACAATCTCCCACTTGATGAAGATCACACAGGCACCTCCAAAGCAACCAGAAACTAAGATCACACTAGCTCCACCAGTTCAGACCCCGCAATACTCAAGACACCCAATCAATAAGATTCCACAGATAACAGTCCACCAGACAATCTGCAACAAAGACCAGGCATCCAACTGCAACTCACTGTCCAACAAAACAATCGAAATGCAACCGATCACAACCTTCCAGGAAACCACATAGACCTCAAACATGCTCTCATGCTCCATCAAGAATTCTGCTCCAACATCCAAGATGTCCACCATTCAGGCAACAATCCTGTCATCTTCCAACATGCCACCTGAGGAAGAAAGATACAAGCCAAGGTGAATAAGCACCATTCCAACGAACATAAGCAAAAGATCCCAGTGATAACAACAACAAGATACTGCTACCACTTCACTGTGCTCAAAACGCTATACAAAAGCAATATCAACTTCAAAGCCTCAAATAGAACACAACCATGAAGTCATTCTCCAGAAACAAGACAAAACCACCAGCTAGAACAACAATCAGAATGACTGCTTCCATCCAACTGATAAACCCACGCGACTGAAAATAGCACCCACAACTCGTGCTATTCCATCCAATCCCACATACCTAAAAGGTATAAGCATTAGTAAACTCATGCCAAACTATAACCAACTCAATAACAACAAATACAAGCTCCAAGTGCCAATTAGTTGAAGAAGACAAAACACAACAGGAACTCCCACTGCCTGAGTAATTCCAAATCTGAAAGATCAAAGACATACCAAGTCTACCAATAACAGGACATAGAAAATGTAACCATGTAGTACCAAAAATATCCACAATGATATGCACAACCTGCAACAAACCGTTACAAGATTCATTTCTCTCACCACAAGTCTTCACAGTTCTCCCAAGTTCTCCACATGCAATCAAAGGAAAAAGGATTAAGAACCTCCATGTCATCACCCATGAACATGAGTGAAAACACATGACCACAAGCAAGTGATCACTATAGCTCCAACCAAACCTCAAACCAATGAAATGTGGAACGAAACATCCAGGAAGTAAACCAAGACCAAAGAGAGAAACTTTGCACACCATATCCCTGTAGAACATCCTCCTATATACACCTCTAACAACCAGCTATGTCAAGAATGATCTCTTTCTCATCCCAAAAGAAAAGCCTTAACAACATCCAAACGTTCAATCACCAAGATCAAACCAACTTCTAATATCATGTAATCAACATGGATGTAAGCCTCTCAAAGAAGATCAAGCTAGTTCATTCTCCATTTCAGGAAATCAGCCCATTCATCATCTCCTACCAATTCTCATTAGTAAAACACAAAAGCTCAAGGAGATAAACAAGTTGTACAACTTCCACTATGAATCCTCTAGAACCCATAAACAACAATTCAAGATCCATATCATGAAAGTGAACAGAAAACCACATCTGAAAAGTATAATGGGCCAAATACCTCTCAGATAAACTGTCGAGTAGACCAAGAGTGGGAACAAGAATACTCCTTCAAGATATATAAGCCATCATGACTGATCCAAGAGGAATCTCCTCATAGGTCTCTAATTGAACTTACATTCAACCAAGGTGTAGGCTTCTCGAACTTTTTGCTAAAAGACTCCATCAAGAGTAACAATCAACAACACTTCTCTCATAAGAGAAAAAAAGACTCACCTTATTCTTCATGTATCCACGAGTACTGGCAACCGATCATCTCATGCTAAATTTCAATTACATTACTGCACTATCATGAAGTATCACACAAATAATCAAAGCATCAAATACACAAAGAATTACCAGACCACTATCAAAGCTCCAATCATCTGAATCAAGAACTTATCATGACACCATGATCTACATATCCCCTTAGGAGATACCATGCTTCAGGTGACTTCACCATAGTCTCAAGTACAATGCACAATGCCAAAACTCCAGTACACAAACAAGAGTATACCATGACATAAAGCAAATAGACTCAAAACCAACATCACCTGTCAAGTACCACCAACACCTCAGCCAAAGACTCCAAGCGTCCTCCATGGATCCAAGATGTTGCACATCTTCAAATAATGTTCATGCAAATGCGAAAGAACCCTTCTGCAACAACAGGATCTAAGAGCTCGCCCTTGAACATATGCAACACTAAAGAAGACCATTCACCACCATGTGATGAACCCTCAGATACAACTAAAGCTCCCACTGAAACGCGAGATCCAAGCTCTCCAAGCATCATGACCACCTGCTTCAGGTTCCCATAATTGACTATTTAGTTACTCAACAATATCCATCCTCTCATCTCAAAGAAATCACACCAATGGACAAGTGACCACATACAAGGCCAGCTAACAAGTCTGCACATGCAAAGAATCAACCTTGTGGATAAAGACAGTCCACATCCAAGTTATCTCACTGCAGCCAATGGGTAGCTAATCCACCAACCGCATAACTCGTAGATCACAAACATCAAACATGCAAACCCATCATCGCATTGGAAACTGCAACACTGAGATTTCAAAGAGAATAACCATGTAAACAACATGACTCAAAACACTAGATCACACCAAACCTGATTTGCCAATCATGTCCACAACGAGCACCATAATCAAGGAACCCACAAGCACCACCACAAGAATGTTTAGTGATAAATCACGTACCAACACTCCCATGTAGAGAAGAAAACACACCTCCTCAAACCATGCACAAAGCATGCATGCAGAACTGCAACTATCTCATCCAATAACATCCCAAAAGTCAAGCTCTAGAAAATAGCTTAATCAGCAACTCCACAACACCACAAGTTTTGCTTAACCGTGTAAAACCTGCAAAACCATAGAGCCATGCACATACAAAACATCCTTAAAAAAGGAAACAACAGTTCAAGAAAATCCAGGCCCCTTTCAGGCCAACCCTAAAACCACCAACATGTACATGCATCCGAGAAAGAGAGTAAGGCTATTTCAGAAGCTTGCAAATCATCTAATGATTAACTTCATAGCCTTTATGTATTCAAGGTTAAAAGGAAGCAGTTCCTTCGAACACCAGGGAACACCAGCTAGCATAAGCACTCTCTTCCATGGCTGAGAAACAAACTAGGCTTCTCCATATCATCCAGGAGCCTCTCAGACAGACACCCAATATGGAAGCTTTACTGCTACACAACCACGGAGTAAAGAAATTCACCTCATACACCAAAGTTATACCGCTACCATCCAGGAGATACAGATCACAACAAAACAACATAATCAACTCCCTTCTCCATCACAAGACTTCCACTCACCAAAAGGATCAATACATCAGTTCATTCCTCCAGATTTCCTCCAGTCCAACAAACTGAGAAATCTTCACAGGAGAAATATCCAAAACCAACAACCAAAAGATGGCTCTGATACCACTTGTAAGGGAAATCTAGGGTGCATCTCAGAGAAATCTCTAAGAACAGTAGTGCCTTCGGTAACTTTCATTTCGATTAGGTTGCCTCAAAGACACGTACAACTATGTCCTAAAGCGGAAACAAACACAATTTATTTCCCACATTGAACCTTCTGAGAGAAGCACATGTAAATTCAACATCATGCAATAAAATATTCTAGAAGCAGAACAAACACAGATGAAAGATAAGACAAAAAACCAGAACACACAGACTTATGTGGGGAAAACCCTTTCGGGTAAAAAACCCCACACTCCAAAGATCAAGCCATTGTATTATTCAGCAATTGAAGGTTACAATACAACTCAGGCTCATATCCTTTTTAGAGATTACATCTTGTTCATTCTGGATACAATCTGGTAACCAACTCTCCCTCTGTACATTTCCTGATCAACCTCTCAAACCAAACAATCTTCATACTGTTGCAATACCCTCACACAGTATACAGTACAAATCAACATGAGAGATCAACCATGGAATTTAATCCTTGATCAGGAGAGAATTCAGCAGCATAACCCTGCCTCTCACTTCCTCTGTTTCGGCCTCATGGCCTCGGCCTTCTATCTAGCCACTCGACCCTCACTCTATCGATCACCTGTATCGAACAATCCAACCAAGCATCATCTTCTATTCCAGGCTATATTCATTTTGTTTATGTCTGTCAAGCTTCCTCTCAGAACTGCCACAACGAACTGTCTTCCAATAGTTCCCATTCGGCTCTTCTGATTGGCCACGAGACGCCACATAGGAAGGTATTCAAAAGGCTTCAATCTGTGTTGGCATGTCGGTGAGACACGGACCGTGTCTCCCCGATGCCACACAACTTAGCATCCAATATCGCCAAGAGTTTCCTCATCGGCAAGACTCATCGCTATTCGCAAGTCACATCGATCTCAACATTGCTATCGGCAAGACTTACCGCTTTGCCAAGAGGGTACATCGAGACTTCTTAAGTTACACCGAAGCATCCAACAGTCGGCAAGACATACTGCTATCGCCAAGACATCACAATGAATGCTTCATGTTATTTTGAAACCACCGTTCGCCAAGTGTTATACCGAAGACCCCTCATCATCGGCGAGACTATCGTCTTTCGCCAAGAGGTCATAGCAAAGTTCACAAGTCACATAGACAAGAGTATTCCCTTTGGCAAGACTATCGTCTTTCGCCAAGAGATCATAACGATTCCTTCATGTTATACCGAAGCCGCCTTTCGCCAGGAGTCATATCAAACACATCCCACAACATCGGTGAGACAAACGCCCGTCGCCAAGAGTTCTTACTGAACCCTTTTGATTACCCCGATGACTCCAATCGGCGAGACATCTCCATGTCGCCAAGAGTTCACGCCGAGGTTTTTGTGTTACCGCGAAGACTCCAAATGTATACCCGTCGGTGAGACATTCCTTCATCGTTGAGACTTCTCCCCGAGACCTTTGAGTTACCCCGATGGCCATATGCTATCGATAAGACATTCTTCAGTCGCTGGGACTTCTTCTCGAGTGTTCAAGTCACCCTGAAGCCCCCGGTCGCTATGAGTCTCCCCGATGCCCGATATACGATATGAATGGCCTGTCGGCCAGAGATCTCCACAGGCGGTGAGAGGTTATACCGAACAAAATGTCATAGTGATAGGCTCCTTCGGTGAGATAGACGCAAGGTCACAATGACCTGAATAATTTCAACAAGGTTTCAACTGCTAGTCGGCCAGACACAAAAGATGTCACACCGACTTTTCCCTTTCAAAGGTTTCATCCAGTGGGATTGAGGCACGCAATTCCAACATTAGGATCACAACCATAAGAGGATTTTACACCAAATTAATGGATTTTCAAAAATAATTGAAATTCAGGATTTGATAGGCTAGTGCATATAGGGGGATGCTCAAAAATTTGATTTTTTTCTTTTTTTTTTAAATTCAAATTTTCGGGCAACATAGTGCCCATCCTAATTTTAAAGTGTACTATAATGTACGTTTTAATAAAATGTTCTAAATATAGGCGAGGAAAATTATTATTGATGACGACCTCAGATTGCACATTGTTCAACATTCATCATAAATGCAAAAGTGAATGATGTTCATAGGAGGCTCAAATAGATCTAAAAAAAGATCTATTGATCTCAAGAATTCTAACGGATGACAAATTATTTTTTAGAATTTGTTCTATTGAAAGTTGCCTTATCCAATTTACGTCTTGGAATAGAAATTCAATCAACAACCTTCATTAATTACATGATACAGATAGTATAATATAGAAAATAAACTTGACCAAACAAAATTAATAATTTTAATATCAACCTTTAATTAACAATTAATGAAGTGAACACAAAATAATATCAACTTAATGAATCTATTTTAAGTGACAGTGACAATTAGTGTGCTCATCTTTATGTTTTTCCATTGAATTTGATATATCTAAATGGGGTTTGGATCATTCTCTAATAAAAGGTCATTTTAACATGTTTAAATAAAAAAAAATTCAATGATAGGAAAAATGACTAGTTATTGAAACTAAATGCAAAAGGTAAGTAATTATCTCAATTTAAACTAGTTGCTAATTTATATATATATTTTTAAATTTGTATAATCAACTTCTTGTTTAATTGTTAGCATTAGTGTGCATTGCATAGAATGTTTTTTTTAATCCATAGTACCCAAGTATTAGATGGGGAAAATGATTTAATTAAATGATTAAAACTTAAACTAAAGGTGATGGAGGGAAAATAAAAAAATATTTAATTAATGTGAAAAATGAGTTAGTTTAATCAAATAATTGGAAATTATTTAATTAACAGTGATGAAAAGGATGATGAGTGATGGCGATGGAAAATGATGAGTTAGAAGAGTGTGGATGCATAATGATAGGAAATGATGAATTAGAAGATTGTGTTAGACATTTTTAGGTGTCTACACTTTCTAATTTATCACCTAGAATAAAACATTGATTATTAGTCATTGCTAATCAAATGATGTATATCTATTGGAAATTGTTCTCATAATGTACACTCATCACAATGAAATTGTGGCATATGAGGGTCCAACATCAAATTGGTAAGCTTAAGCTTTAATGCAGGGGTTGCACAACATGAGTTATTGATGTCAACAAATATAACAAATGGCGACCTCTTCCAGAAGTTTCCCCCTATATGTGGGTGTGTTAAATTTACCTTGTGAAATACATCTTGTCATTTATTAGTATTCATCAAATGATGTAGAATGCAAATAATTCAAGTTGATAATTATTCAAATAAATTAATTTATATTTTTTTAGCAAATAATTTTATAATCTAAATTATGTATTTTTTAATATTAATTGATAAGTCTCCTAATAAATTTTGTTAATTTTTTATCACTCTATAAGTTATTAAAAGTAAACAATTTATAATTATCTATTAATATACACAAATTTACTATACAATTTTAAAAAATAAATTAATATACAATGAAAATTCATTGAAAAAATTATTCATCTATAATTACAAGTTGAAAGCCCCATCAAAGTCTTGTTTTGATAAAGAAACAAAGTCTTTATCCACACCCGAAAAGAAAATTAAAGATTACTTTTTTCTTTAATTTTATGTGTTTATTTTTAATAAATTTCTTTATTATTGTGTTTTTATGGTATACACATGTTTATGTATTTCAAGCTTTCCCAATCCATAATCTTGAAGTAAAAATATACTTTAAAAAGTGTAACAAAACTAATTAAAAAATTGTCATTCTAGATCATATTTTGTAATCTATTTATATTTTAGAAATTACAAATGAATACATTTCAATATTTCAGATCAAATGTTATTATCTAATTAAAGGTTAATACCAATATTTTAGTATGATCCATTATAGGACAATTAAGTGTTATAGGTATGAAATTGCTTTTCATCGAGGACCAAAACTTCTTATAAAATGATTTTGAATTCAAGATATGTTAGATAATCATGTTAGTGAGTTACATTGTTATTTTTCAATTAAAAATTACCTTGAAAGTTATAGAAATGCAAGTTTGAGAAGTTTTTATTGTTATAAAATTTGTATCTTTATTAAAGAGGTTTAGAATGATTTGAAGTATTGCAGAGATATCTTAAAATAGAAGTGCAAATGACCACATCAAATAGAAAACCAATTTACACAAAATTGGTGTTTTATGTAAGTGAATAAAGTATTATCAAATGCAATGGTTTTAAAATTGATTCTTAACAAAAGCTATGAATTTAGTACCACACTATAATGAATAAATTGTTAAGGGTTTCAACATTTCATATCACTTTTTCCAACATTTTATATTTAATATGTGGGAGATTATAGAAGAGCTATATGTTTATTGTAAACAATGTTAGTGGGTTTGACTCTCATATTTTAGTTTTCATATTGTTCATATTAACTATTGTAAGCAATTGAGGATAGGTTTTATGTTGTTGAAGATATGTTGCAAGTGTTTTGGAATTATGTGTGTTCATAGCCCTTACATGAGGAATTGTACATGTGTTTTATCAAAGCATACTACAAAGAATAATAACACGCTCACCCTTGCTAGAATTTTCACCCTTTTAAGGTTTCTATAAGTTTAACATGTCTCAATCATTATGTTTTCTCTTTGTATGATTATCTTTCTTCTATGTTTACATAAGAAATGAAAATATAGCACTATGACTACATTCATTAGAGGTGAATACTTAGTGTGTTGAAGGTGTTTGTAGAGTTTGAGAAAAGGGTACATGCATAGTTGGTGAATGCTAGGAGACTATCCCTAGCATTTTAACAACTCAAGTAATATCAATGCATATTACAATTGTCGAACTAGAGAGTGGACATGGATGACTAGAATGGTAATAAAAAGATGATGGAAAAACACAATTTATGAAGTTGAAAGGGTTTGCAATAAATAAAGGTTGATATGTTGGAGAACATGTTGCAAGCCTTAATGGAGAAGCTTTGGATTCTGAAGGAAAGAGTTTGGTAAAGTTAATTTTGGACAAGAAGAGACCATTAAGTATCTTCAAAATTGAAACCAAATTTAGCATTCAATCATATGATGGTGAGATAATTGTTGAGAAGATGGATCAAGGGGTTTCTCAAATGAAGGTTTTGATAGCCTCCACCATCTGTCTCATAAAAAAATCACAGTTTTCAAACATGCTCTTACATGACATGAGAGTTACGCAAATTTATTGGGAATTCAAAAACTACCACACTCTCCAAGTGGGATGATTTTAAGTGACTACAAAAGAAGCATTCTATCATATTTTCCATGAAGAGGGAAATATTGATATGTAATGACGTTACTTGAGGCAAAGGGAAGGGAAAAGTGTCTAAACAAATACTAGCAAGTTTAGGAAGAGTGGTTCAACTAGGGAAGGATGTTAAGGACCATGAAGTTGTGTGAAATTATACATTGGTGGAGAATATGGTCACCTAAGAGCCTATTTTAAATGGATTCTTGGTGTAGGAATAAAGACCATGATTAATTATATGTATTTGTAGGGTCATCCCACAATAATGGGTTACACTTTTTGGCCAAACTTAATATTGAAATCAACATTTTAAACAAAATCTTTACTTTTTGACACCTATAGTAGCTAAACTGTCAAGAATTTGAAGATGATTCAAACTAGTAATTTGTAAGATTTTTTCTGTAGATTTTAAATATTTTTAAAAAAAATGAAATGAAATTATAATTTTTTTGGTCTCCTTTGATAACTAGTTTTAAATAGTAAATAACATTTTTAAAAAGTGATGTGTACTATGTTCCACATAACTTTTTTTCTACAAAGGATAAGGTTCTAATTATTTTGAATTTAGGTTGGTAACATCGATATCTAGTGCTTGCATTTTGTTTCATAACGTTTTGTTGAATATTTTTCTTTTAATTAAGTTTTGAAGTCAATCCAATTATGATTTAGACATAGGTGTACTAAGTCGCGCATAACTTGTTTTCTATGTATTGAAATTCATTTTTTTGTTCAGACAAGGACATCAATACCTAGTGCGTAGATGTTTTTCAAATTTTTATAACTAATTTACTATTTTCCCACATGTGTAGAATAGAGAAGTTGATGTTTGGTGAAAAACTTATGTTTAGTAAAACTAAAAAAAATAAAAAAATATTAAAATTATAGTTTTTGGAAAGCTCGTTTCGAGGATTACAATCTTACAACTTGGTTTGTCAAGTTGATTCCATTTGAACCTTTAACCCAAGCTTTGAAAGCTAAAAAACTGCATAAATTTTGAAAGGGAGGGTGGAAGGTCAAAAAAGGGGCCTTCGTTCGAAGAATCCTTCGAACGAGAATGAAGGTATTTAAGGACCTTCGTTGGAAGGTATTTTGTTCCCATAAAAAAATGGAAAAAAACCTTTGAACAAAGATAATTTCCAAAAATGGAAAAAAGGACCTTCAAACAAATGCCCTTTTTTTTCCATTTTTGGAAATTAACCTTCGAATGAAGGTCCACCTTTGAGCGAAGGTACATTTTGACATACCTTCACTTGAAGGTACCTTCATTCAGGCAAAAACCTTCGAACGAAGGTAGTTCAAAAAAAATTGCAACTCCTAAAATTTTCTCGTCTAAAAAGTGTAACCCATTATTGTGGGATGACCTTGTAATTTGTCAATGAGCATAAAGAATTTCACATAGTCACTTTGATTATAGATAATCTAGTGATCATTAGCAAGGTGATCATAAGAGATTTTCATGAACATAAGTATGAATAATTTATCATATTTCTTTCAAGGAAAAGAGTAGTCATGCTACTAAACATATAGTAATGATCTATAAAAAAATTAAGCAACAAGTGAGCTATTCTTTCCAGGCTTGCTCTTTGAATAGTTTAGTAGAGCAATAGCCACCCATTATAAGTAGGTGCTTTACACCCAATACATTTAGAGGATACCTAAATCTCATAAAATAATTCTAGCTAAAGTAACACTTAAGAGAGAAAAGAAAATATAGTAGCCAAATGATGCTTTGAAATTTTATGTAATTCTACTTTGCATATGGATGTGTAAGAGTGATTGTTTATGCGCATTCACCTTGTCTTTTTTGTGTCTTAGCAAAAAGGGAATGAATTTGTCCATTTTAATATAACAAGAATCATAGTTATTTGAGAGAAAAAATAACCTCCTTAGATGGTTGTGAAAACAACTTATGTATTTTAGGGTCCAAATTATTCCATAGTATTACATAAAAAATGTTGATACTTGGTTATTTATATGAGGCCAAAAAATATTACTCACATACTACCTTTAGGAAAAATTCCCAATAAATATCCTCAAATGTTGGTATTACTTACTTCAAAAGATAAGATTACTATTTTGAGAGAAGATTATATATTCTATATGAACTATTGATAAGGACAAGTTAAGTTTAAGTGACAACTTTCCTTGTAATACATATGTGTAATTGATGTAATATTGGATATTATTTTAATATTAATGTGGTTGAATCACCCTATGGATCACAAAGTGAAGATCGACATCCTCTTTGGACCAAAATTAGAGATTGGTAGAATTATATGCAATATTGTAAGGCATCACCAAATTGCATATATATAGTTTATTCAATGACATCACTTCATCTAATTCTAAAATATTACGATCCAAGATATATCTTTAAAAAACATAAGAAATTATTATTTATAGAATAAAACACAAAATAATTTCATATATAATAAAATTATAATGGTGACATAGGGTGCACTAATCCATACCCAAGAGTGTTCACAAACACCAAACAACGGGGTTCAAATCATAAATAAATGATATGGTAAGACTATCAGAATAGGTTTAGCATTCCATAATTTTTTTTTAACTATATCATTATAGTTTAAATAATTTTAATGTTTAAAATTAGCTATGCACTTAGAGTGCTCCACCATCCATACTTTATATGAAGCCTCAAAATAACCATGCAAAGTACTTGTTTAAGTTCATAAGTGATTTGTGGAAATTAGTGTATGGTAGCTAACAAGTGGTTCAACTTTAATGAATGGTAGTTAGTGGTTTGTTTACCACTAATATGGTAAGACATATTAACTATACATAGTAGCTTAATATATATATTTCTATTACAATCTATTGTTTATTAAAAGTCATGAATTTATGATTAGGCCTCATATTGTTGTGAAGAACACAAGCATAGGATCTATGTATGAACCCGATATATCAATATGAATAAAGTTTTTCTTATTGTATATGGATAACCATTTTAATTTCTAGGGTAGTTATTTATCCTATAAGAAAGAAAATAAACTAAGTTAAGAGACAAATAAGTAGAAATAGCCGTTGAAAGAAGTAGACAAATAAATTTACATGGTATATGCAAAATGATAGGGTGTTTCCATTCAAAAAAGATCAAATTGATCAATTAGAATTCTTTCCATTATGCAAATATTTGCACCAAAAGAATGTTTACCTCTAGAGAAGTAGAAGACGATAATTATAGTAAGTTGAATAAATCTATTGTAAAAGTTTTTTTTTTTTTTTTTTTTACCATTAAAAAGTTTAATTTTTTCAAAGGATGACGTGATGAATGAGAACCATTAACATGTATACTCACAAAAAAATATGAACATTTGAATGGTATGTTAATAGCTCTTTTTTAATATTATTGATAAATACATATTTAAACATATGAATTTAACAAATTATATCTCCTTAACATTATACTTTTATAAATATAATTGATAAAATATAATTTACATGTATAAATTAAATTTTATAAAAATAAATAAATAAAATAATTAAATTTCTAATTAAATTTATTTTGTTCCACATCAATTTTAATTTTATGCAAAATAAAATTAATAAGGAAACTTCCTTCGTATAAGAAGGAATTAAGTATGCCACGATATAAAGAGACTTTTTTTTATGAGGAATAATTTACTTATGCCGCTCAAATAATTTTACTTCATTCGACATGAATAGGTGATATATCTCTTCCAAGGGAGGAATGCGGCCTATAAGAAATAAATCTTATTATGAGGTTTTTTTATATTTATATTAAACATTTATATAGGAGTTTTGTCAATATTGCAAGTTCAACTAATAGGTGGACATGAAGAAAAATGTGGACACATAAATGATGCACATGAATAGTTTGCCAGTATACCATAATTTGTAGTATATGTAAAATTCTCACTAGAAGATGTTGAACATAGAAAAGGTCAGATATATTTGATGAAGTGCATAGTAGTTTGGTATGATGCTTCAAGGAAATATAATATATGCTGCTTTTATCAAGAAGATTTAACTCTATTGGAAGGATACTATCATGTATTATTTTGAAGAGAGGAATATGATTTTTAAGAGGAATGATCATGTATATTAACATATTTATATAGAGCCAATCTCTTAGGTGACTTATGGTCTAAAACACGCATGCGAGCTATGCTGAGCGGGAAACGTTATTTTGAATCCCCTACGCTGGGCGGAAACCCTAATGGTGTAGTGGCCGCGTCGTCCGTGGTGGCTCCTGTCTCGGTGCCTCCTGTGGTGGCCTCTGCATCGAAAACTATTGGTAAGGCTGTGGGTGGACGCGGATCAGGTTTGAACGCAGCCCCTGTTTCGAAGGAAAATGCTCAGGATGGGCGTGGTTCAGGTTTGGACGCGGCCAGATCTGTGGATGTTGGTGCTGTGAAGGCGGCTCGAACGGTGGGTGCTGGTGCTTCGTTGGCAGCCAGAACAACTGGGCTTTCTGGGCGTTCTGGCTTGGCCATGGGGGCCAAAATGTCCTTCAAGCAGGGGCAGAGTTTTATCCCTGTGAGAAATGCTATTACGGTGAAACTAAAGGACAAAGTAATAGAAGAAATAAACGATGAAGAAGCAAAGCTCTCTGAACGTGGGATTATCTGTAGGTTTCGGGGCTTCTGGCCAAGCCTTCCTCAGCTGCACTCATGGATTTCCAAGGAGTGGGAACCTCTTTTGTCTGGTAAAATTCACATCTTCCCTTTGGCCAAGGGATTCTTTGTTGTTAAATTTGATAATATCCAGGACAAAAATACTATCTTATGTGGTCATTTTTTAGTTGGGGGGATCAATATCAGCTGTTGATTAAACCCTGGCATTCAAATTTTAGTCCTGTTTCTGAAACCTTTAATAAATTCCCGATCTGGGTGCGCCTTCCTAATCTCCCCCTCCATCTCTGGAAGGATTCTCTTCTGGAATCGGTGGGAGAGGCTCTTGGGGAATTTCTGTTTGTTGACGAAGAATCTTCAGATATCTTTCATTCCACATTTGCTCGAATACTTGTAGAAATTGATGTTACAAATGGACTTCCTGCTAAGGTTTCATTAGAATGCTCCAAGGGGACTTGGGTCCAATCACTGGATTATGAAGGATTACCTTTCCGTTGTAGAAGATGCTTTAAAACTGGACATGCTGCTGCTCAATGTGGATTTGAGAAAAAAATACATAAGGCAACTTGGTGGAATGGCGCTTCTCAACGTCATTTTACGGTTGAGAAGAATGCTGATCTTAATAAGAGTTTTTCTAAGGTGGCTGCTTCGGAACCACAGGACCTTGGAACCCCCCCTCCGGTCGTCCCTTTTGGTGAGGTTGTTAAGGCAACCCCTATTGAGCCATTGGTTGCCTCTCCGGGTGAAAGCGCCTCGGCTGTTCATCCCGACAGCTTTCCTGAGAAGTCGCTATCTTTACATTGCAGTCATGAGGACAACCCCAAGCGTATGGTTGATGGCTTTGATCGCCATGAAAATATTAAGAAGGTCTGGCATAGTTTGGCTGCGCAGGTGGAAGAAGGATGGATTACAATCAAGGGTAAAAAAGATAAATCTTCACGGCCTTCTTTCGACATGACTCTTCGCTCCCACAAGAAAAGTGCTAATTGTAAATCTTGATGAGTTTTGTTTGGGCGCTGGCTTTTTGTTGGCTGCAGGCTGTCCTTTCTGTAGCCTGGATTTTCTTGTTGTAAAGGGTTTTGGATCCCTTCAAAATCCGCTTATCCCCTAATATCAAAAACATATTTATGTAGTGGCGAGTACTTGTCTTTGTAGTGTTGTAGTAGTCACATATTTGTTCTAATTATCCAAAGCAATTTGTTTTGATTAAAATGATGTCTTTGATGTGTTTCTATGTGTCATTAGTGTATTGTAGGAGGCTAGGTCTTTAGATGGTTTCTAAGGAGGAGTATCATCTACAACAACCATGTGTATGCCATTTTCTATCTTTATTGCTTGACAATAGTCGTTATTGTTTGACAATTGTGGTTATCTCATTGTGGCACAACTTTCTTTCATAGTGCAATTTGGGCAAGAAATTTGGTTTTTGAAGTTGTGTCGATGGAATGAGGGGACATATCTCGAAGTGTGATAAGGTTTTCAATACGATCTCAAAATTTGAGAAGGTTTTTGTAATGGCCTCGGTCTTGGATAAGCTTTATAGAACCATGTCAAAATTGAAAGCAATGTTCATAACCATCTCTTTTGCTTCAAAGGAGTGGTTTCAAAATCATGGGTGGAGACGAAAAAGATTTTGAAAATGTATCAAACTCTAAACAAAGACAAAAAAATGATATTGCCATGTTGTGAATGAGCTAACATTAAAAAAATGTACATAATCACAAAACTTGAAAATATTATATGTTAATATAAAATAAAAGTAAAATATAAAGAATACATTCTAACTTGCAATCAACGAGAGAACAAACAAAAGTACCAAGGCCAATTTACAAGATGAAGTGAGGGAATAATGGAGAAAGGATTGGAGGTGTCGTATAGTGCAAAAGAGATTCTTGGAGGTAGGGTTAAAGGGTTTTTTTTGGTATTATATTGTATAGAAGGGAATTTTTGGTGATTTAGACTACTTTCATTGAAAATTGAAAATTTGTTTAGGCATATGTTAAAGGATTTGGTTTGTGTTGAAATAAGATACAAAATACCTTGGATATGAGGATTTGTGTGGTCTAGACAACATTAGAAATTTGGGATACCAAACTAGGGCACGCCAACCTTGAGCAGTTCTGGAGGAGAATGAATGCCAAGAATAAGTCTCCAATTACACAAAAGCTAGTAGACAGTGGGTTTTTGCAGGTAACTAACTTCTTGTGAAGGTACAATGCACATAACTAGTTCTGAAATGTATTAATACCTATGATGTTGAGACTCAAGAGGTTAAAGTTGTAGATGATACAATAATTTCCAAGTTGGACGATGAATATTTTAGTAGACTGCTGAGATTTCCACAAAGAGAGGTATTTGGGGAGCTTGACACTATAATTTATTATCAACATTTTGTTGAGAAGAAAGGTGCATGTCGTAATACAATTGCAAGGCGGTGGCTTGTAGTGCCTAAAAGGGGAAAGTCACAATTGTTGAGAAAGCTACACAAATCACATTTCATGGAGGAGATTTTAGATATAGTTTTTGCTCTTGCATAGACTGGTTGGTAATGAAGATGCTCATTACTTTGAGGAATCAATGTATCTGTTTATTATAGTTGTTGAAATTAATGACAACAAAATAAACAAAAGAAAAAGATTGCAGAAAATAAAACCCAACCCCGTCTCAAACAATGAGTTTTTTGTATTTCCTGTAGAAGCTTTTGCATTACCTGCAATCAACGCATTCCACTTTCCTCTACTTCTGCAATCTTCATCAATAAATTATCTCTCTCTTTTTCTTCTTGAAATCCAATTTCCTCAAAGGCCTTATTCTTAGCCTTTTCGAAGTCTTCTAGCATGTCAAAATCCTCACCTCCCAAATCTTGCAAGGCCCTTTCCCACACATACCTTGCCTGGGTAGTGCTCGAGGAATTAGGATCAACATCACTCATAAGAACTTCAGTGGCCAAATAGATAGGAGCATCATCCATTTCCATCTTTAATGCTTCATTTCTTTTTTTTCCAGAAAACTCCCACTCTTTTGCAAATTTGTCTTTTTCTTTCTCCATACAAAAAATTCGCTCTCTGAGCATCAAAATGTCTTCCTTTAGGATCACAACTTCTTTGTTCAGCTAATTCTCTCGATTCTTGACCTCTTTCTTAGGTTCATATTCACTCACCGGGTTCCATATTGCATCCCCCTCTCCTTGGGAGGCATCCTCCTCATCTCAGAAGGAAAACTCCACAGTCTCTCCTTGTTTAACCAACGATTGCTTCAAACCCTTTTTGTTATCTTCTTTCTCTTTACTAATGGCAGCCACAACTACATCAAGAGTCGAGAAGGAAACAGACCTAGCATCCTCCTCCTCTTCAGTCAAATCTTTCTCATTTTTCCAGCCATCCCACCAATGAACACGGCGCCTTGTTTCAGATTGCACTTGCACATTACTTTCTACCGAATCTAAACTGCCAAGAAATTCTTCAATGGTAGAATCAACTGAACATCATCATCTGAAACTCCTATTTCAGTTTGTCTCTTCACTATATAAAAGCACCTAGCTCTGAGATCAAACACCCAATCATTTTCCATCTCTGCTCAATACTTCTCCATGGCTCTGATACCAATTGTTGAATTTAATGACAATAGGATAAACGAAAGAAAAAGATTGTAGAAAATAAAATGAATGAACAATAACACACACAAATAAGAACACGTGATTTTTATAGTGGCTCGTCTTATAGACTATATCTACTTTCAACAGGGGAATCTTTTTTATTAATTATCAATACAATACATATTCAAGCAACATCAACTTTTATAATTCAGTCTCATCTCCAAAATGGAAAAATCCACCAAAATGGTCAACTTCTAAATTAGCAAATACATGCCAAAAAGAAGTCAGTTACAATTAAAAGGAATATTTGGGCTTCACCGAACCCAACAATAGTTATCACTCACGGAAAGAAATACATATATTGGGGAATTATAATCAGTGACAAGACTCATTGGCAAATTACCTAGTTTCAACTATATAAGTCTTTTTACATGTTTTATTTGTTTTATGCCATTGCTGGTATGAGAGCCTGGTCAAGGTTAGTTAAAGTTGGTAATTCTGATGAGGTGACCCAATTATTATCCACAAATCTAATTGGAAAACAATTATATAAAATTTAGAAGGGTGAATGGCGCGTTGACAATGCATGCGGTTTGGGAACTATAGGGTGATATGAGCACGATAATATCTCTAGAAGCTGTAGACCTAATTAATCAATACATACGAGAGCTATTTTATAAATTTTAGAGATTTACATATATCAAAATTGAAGGGTTTGATGGACTCTCATGTAAATTACCTATGTGAGTAATTTGTTCTGATAGATAGGTGAGTTATGTAAAAGATGCAAAGAAATGAAGAAGGGAGGAGTTCCTTTCACAATTTGTTTAGGCCACTATGCATGAAATTCATTGTCTAATGCGCTAGATATTCAAAGAGAGTTGGTGAAATATAGCATGCAATCATTTGAGAGAAGATTTCGCTTTGATAACAAGAATTATATTAGAAACAATTTGCGACTGGTAGCTAGTTTCTATCGCGTTCCAGAATTAGAAGATTATTGGGATGATTGCAATATCGAATCTGTGGTCAGAAAAAGGGAGTGGATGAGATTATCATTATGACAGATAAGAAATTCTTGATTAAATTGGGACCCATAAAAAATAGATGATGACGAGTCTAATCTGGTAGATCCCATGTATTTTGTGCACGTCAAGACAGAGTCGATGTTGGGGATTAGTTGGGATGATAAAGAAGAGAGAACGATAAAGGTAAGGATGATAGTGGTGTTGAAAAGGATAGAGGAGTGGATATTGAGAAAGGCTTGTGAGAATTCAGACACAAAGATTGCTGAAGGAAGAAAAAGTAGAGAAGAAAAGGAAATTGCTTGTCCCATCTAGCGTTATCCTCAAAATACATTGTCAAAGAAGAGGAAACTAGCTGAGCAAAAATTACAGAATTTGATGGTGTTATTGATTTGCTTCAAAATTCACCTCAGGCCAAGAAGGCGAAGATGACTTCGAGGTTGGTTAAAGACTTAACCTCAAGGAATATGTTTGTAGAGGTTGCCCATCCATTTGCTGAGAAAGATGTGGAAGAGATAACAGAAAATATTTCAAATATAACAAGGATTAATTTAGGAGCTCCTCCTTGGGATGTAGATATTTATAACTTCCAAGTTGTCGGCTACAAGGCTGTTTGAGAGGACAGAGAAAGACAAGAAATGTAAAAATGAGCTTAAAAAACATGTATGAATATCGACTAGTTGTCTTAATTAGGTGAACAACTCGGGTCAAGTACTACAAAAGATCGAGCCCCATTTCGACCCTAGCTCAGGAAGGGGGAGGGAAGTCATTGAAACGATATATAGGAATCAATGCTAAAAGAAGATCCTGGGTAACGCCAGGCAATTGAAGAAGTCCCCTGGCAACCTGTCACAGCTGCAGATTTTCGACTTGAGAAACTGTACAAGTTTAAATAAACTCCTTCATACAATTGGCAACCTGTCACAGCTGCAGCACCTAAACTTGAGAGGTTGTTTGAGTTTAAATAAGCTCCCTGATACAATTGGTAACCTGTCACAGCTGCAGTACTTAGACTTGGAAAGGTGTTGGAGTTTAAATAAACTCCCTGATACAATTGGCAACCTGTCACAGTTGCAGCACTTAAACTTGGATTGGTGTAACAAGTTAAACAAACTTCCTCATACAATTGGCAACCTGTCACAGCTGCAGCACTTAAATTTGAACTGTTGGGACATTTTAAATAAACTCCCTGATACGATTGGCAAACTGACACAGCTGCAGCATTTAGACTTGAAAAAGTATTGGATTTTAGATGAACTCCCTGATACAATTGGCAACCTGTCAAAGCTGCAGCACTTGAGCATGGAAAGCTGTAAGTGCTTAAATGAACTCCCTGATACAATTGGCAACCTGCCACAGCTGCAACACTTAAGCTTTGGATGGTGTTGTATTTTACTTGAACTCCCTAATACAATTGGTAACCTGGCACAGCTGCAACACTTAAACTTGGGAGGGTGTTGGATGTGAAATGAACTCCCTGATACAATTGGCAACCTGTCACAGTTGCAGCACTTAAACTTGGATGGGTGTATAAAGTTAAACAAACTCCCTCATACAATTGGCAACCTGTCAGAGCTGCAGCACTTAAACTTGGAAGGCTGTCAGATTTTAGATGAACTCCCTGATACAATAGGCCATCTGTCACAACTGCAGCACTTAAACTTGAGAGAGTGTTGTATGTTAAATGAACTCCCCGATACAATTGGCAACCTGTCACAATTGCAGCACTTAAACTTGGATTGGTGTAAAAGGTTAAACAAACTCCCTGATACAATTGGCAACCTGTCACAGCTGCAGCAGTTAAACTTGAGAGGGTGTGACAGTTTAAGTGAACTCCCTAATACTGACAACTTGAAAAGGTGTAACATTTTAAATGAACTCGCGGATACAATTGACAACCTGTGAGAGCGGGAATGGTGAAGACCTCTTGAATACTTGAGAGATATGTGGGAGAACAATATTGATTGAACGGCTACCTCCTTACGTAGCTTCAAGTACTGCAGAGCAGAAATTGAAACAATCCGATTCTTTTAAAATGGTGTGTTAAATACTCTCATGATTTAATTGTATTCAAATTTTGTTATTCAATGCACGGAAATGCAAAATGACGTGTTCTCTACAAAAGTATGATTTGCAATGGCACCGTTATTTCATTTCCGTAGAGATAGATGAAGAGCACCAATATTCCTTATAGTTCTAATAACCGTTTACTTAGGGTGGGGTCTCATGGAGGGGCTCCAGGATCTACTTTTCAGGGACAGGGGGTTCCATGAAGCAAAAAAAAAATTGCTACAGGATTAATTGGAATATTTTCCTCAGAAATAGCAGCCCCTACCTTTTAGGACTGCAGATTTGAGGGGGTGAAAATGGGGTGGGGCCAGAGATTGCTCCTACAATTTAGGAATTTTATTTGCCATTTGTCAATCATCTCATGTTTTAAATTCCCACCAAAATAGAGAGAGAAAATTATGCATATTTAAGCTGAACTGCACTGCGAAGTTGATGAGATCACCAGCTTCCTTAAAATCTGGAGTTTAATTTTTTAAGCTGAACTGCACTACTGAGTTCATGGGGTCACCAGCTTAAAAATATTCCCAAAAAATCTCAGCAACATCCGTTGAAACTTTTCAGGAAGCCCCCCTCCATGGGACCCCACCCTTAGCACATTTGACTCCCAAAACCATTTGTATTTTAGTCATTACATAATTTTAATTATGGCAATAAATATTTGCACCCTACACCTATACATGTTCATTATTATATGTGTAGTTGGCTAAAAAAATTTAAACAACTAAGGTACATATCTATTTCCAACAAATGTCAAGTTGCACAAAATATCTCACTTTTCCATTAATATAAAACTTTAATGTTTACAATTACCACTCTATACAAGTGGCTCAAAACTTAAAATACATTGTATTTACATGTACCTGTGCACAACTAATGGTGTCTAATATGACATAATATAAAACATTTATCAGCTTTATGGCCAACTCTATGCACTTTCTCCCACACTTCCTATCACATTGTTGTACCCAAAATAAATTTTTGCTGGGAGATAATTGAAAGCATTTCCAGAAAAATAGGAGCCAACCTTTTAGGAATGAATCTTCCAGTGGTGAAAATGAAGTGGGGCTAAAAATTGCCCCTACAGCTTAGAAGTTTTGTATGCCACTTGTTGCACATCTAAAAACTAAGATTCCCGCTAGAAATTAAAAAAAAGGGGGAAAATGACATTTATCGCTGAATTTTTCATTTCATATTCTGCAGAGTCAGAAACAGAGCATCGACAACCCTGCACAGACCGAAAGCAGAGCATCAACAACCCTGCACAGACCAGCAAAAACCATCAACAGAAGGTGCATTTGTATTTTCAATTTTCAATTTTATTTTATGAAACGTTAAATTTTATCGTTGTATTTGTTTAAGTTCCAATCATTTTCTGTATAAATATTGATGCCATATGAATATTTCTTCCGGATATCTCCTCCACTACTTCTACAGCAGAATCGTCTTCATAGTCTTCTAATGGCCGGGGCATTGTTATTTGATTTTTCACATGTCCGTACATTAGAGCACTTGTCAGCTGTAGGTTTATACATAAACGAGTCGCACAATTTGGCTTGTTAGCGTCCATTCTGAGTGACCCTGGATGCAGAGCATATGGTACTGTTTGATTGTATATTCATTTCAATCGCATCTTATTTTTTTTCCTTGCAAATGTTCAAAAACTTTGTTCCTGTCTTTGTAGTTGGATGGATGCATTTTTCATGCGTTATTATACCTTTTGAATCCTTACATAACAAACAAGTTAAAATACTGTTTGAAGGGTAATCCAAGAAGCAGCAAAAGCAGCTAATTTGAATATTTTAAATAATCAGCATCAGCAACAAGGGTAACGGGAAATGGAAATGGAAGCAATGGAATCTTAATGAAACGCCTGAATTAGTTTTTATAAGGCTTGAAAAAAGGACCCAAATTAATGTCATATTCAAAGAGGAATATTAGAAATATAGTTTTTGTACCCCTCGTGCAGAGCATTGAACCCATTTGATCATCCAATAGCAATTTAGGATGGTAAATGGTAACGAGAAAAAGATTGAATAGGCATTTTAAATTTGAGGTCATATAATGTATAATTTTATCTTGGGCAGTAATCGAGAGATGTGGGATTCAGGAATTGAGGAGTTTTTTGAATTCTGGTTTACCAATTGGAGATGGTAGGGTGCTAGACTGATTTTTTTAAACACATCAAAGCAATCTCATTCCAATGCCTTGTTGGCAAGGGAAGAATCTGGCATTTTACTGTTGATTTTAGATGTGGAAAACTTTAAGGGAAGGGATTTCGCATTTATTATCTATATCTGTAACAGACGAAGAAATTGCCTTAAAAGAAAATATCAGTGAGAATGGGTTGTGAAAAGCTAAGTTCTAAGCTTTATCATTGAGATACCTATGTGGGAGAAGAGTGCATTTTCAATATTAACATCAGGCTGAAACTCTAACCACCACCTATGGTCCAGTGAGAAGCTAGGGTCCATACCAATTCAATTAACTATGTAATCACATAAAACAGCAAAGAGATTTATTTTAAGGACTAAAAGATCCAATCTCAAATAAAATATATGGGTACCCTGGCAAGCATGTAAAAGCCACGATATCTTGTATGAATCTCACAACAGTTCAACACAGCTTGACAATTAGATATCAGCAGCAAATATTTGAGATACTTCCTTATTTGAAATTTCTTTATGATGTACCCTGCTGATTCTTGAATGTGTGTGATATATGATCCTAAGGTTAATATGCTATCTGAGCCTGTCAAGATCCATGGGCACCTTCTCAGTTTGCAATTGTATCTGCAAATAGGGATTTGCAATTGCTTGCACTAAATAAAACTAAATAAGGATTAGAAGAGATGGGGCAGAACTCAACTCTTCATCATTGGCAAAGAGAAAATGGCAGTCTTATCAACCAAATTGAAACCATTAGTGAGTCTGAGAGCATCATCTAGTGAGCAATCTGGGTTAAGATATATTGCATCCTATAAAGAGGATGCATAATTTATCTAGCAAAGCAACCCTGATGGATGCCATGACTCATTCCTACTTAAGCATTATCTGTTGGCATGTGTCTCAATTTTTTTGAATTGTGTGGATAGGATTGTGTATTTAAAAATATTTATTTTAGATAATTCTATTGTCAAAAAACGACTGATAAGTAGCATCTTACATTCATAGGATATTTTACACATTAACTACAATATAGTGGATATTTACTTTCAAGAAGACAACACACTTTTGTGAAATATTATAGGAGGTGTTTTGTCATGTTTTCACAACTCCATTATTTTCTTCCTGAGGACTTTCTCCCTTTGTACAATGTCAATTCTTATCTTCTCTATACTTTACTTTCAATTCTAATAAATTAAATTTGCAATGAACATC
Organism: Sequoia sempervirens; assembly: GCA_007258455.2. NCBI lineage: Eukaryota > Viridiplantae > Streptophyta > Pinopsida > Cupressales > Cupressaceae > Sequoia > Sequoia sempervirens. The sequence continues at coordinate 145,671,588 of VDFB02358134.1, forward strand.
CTCACCTTTTAAATTTTAAGAATCTTTACATTTTTCATTTTTATAGAATGTTCAACATCTTCATCTATAATTATCATTGGAGATAAACCAAGACTGTGTACTGTACTACAATATCTTCATCAGATATAAATTCTGTCATCTTCTGTATATAATTGGATGAACCGATGCATTTCCATTCCTTTAGAAAAGAACATATTTCCTAAATGCTAGTCATTAAGTCGAACTTTGTTGATTCTTCAATCATATTACTCATAAGATAAAACCTATACCAACAATAAATAAAGAAGCTCTCCAGCAACTACTGATGACAGGTAGTAGTCATCCAATCATAGCATGTAAAACTGGGCCTATATTATGGCTATAAAAACTACTGTTTCTCCCAATTTCAGGGACACTGGGATTAGGTTTTACGAATAACAATTTAATAAAAAAGATGATAACAAATAATTTAAATAAATAAAAACAGTTGAAAATTTTAAAATGTGATAGGGATGATATTATATTTTAATTAAAAATAATATAGTTTATAAGAATTTTTATCATTTAAAAAAAATTATGTATCAAATTAAAAGGACTTTTTAATTTAGATATTCCCTCCAAGACTCTATCTAAATGGACCCAATAAAACATTCTGTAGAGCAGGGGTAAAATTTGTAAAAAACTGTCTAACTAAAGGTCATTGATGTTCAAAAATGGAAAATGAAAAAAGAAAAGAAAAGACCAATGAGATTTCACTGTGAGTAAAACAAGGGAAAAAATGTGGTAAATTTATAAACAAAAATTGCTTGCTGCATTTCTTGAAAAATACACTTAGCATTTTCTGTTCGTTTTCCTTTTATCTGTTGTTTAAACTTTAAAGGATAAAATAGTTTTAAAGACAATGTTAAGATGATATTACAGTGATGCAATTTTAAAGAGTAAAGATACACTTTACATATGAAACTTTATTACCTTGTTAAATCAGATCTGCAGGTGAGTCACAGAGTCTTGCTCTTCACAAAAACCTGCTCTATAGTCTCCAAATTGCTGGAAGTCACTGAGACTATCTCTTGCACTTAAATAAGATTGTATTCAATAACCAACATTGACCCTTAATCTTTTACTGTATTTGTTCTTTATGTCCTTAAACTCTCTTCAACATCTTCTGCATTTTACTCCAGCTTCTTGCTCAGTCCGTGACTTTTTCGGATGGACATTCATGAGGCCAGACGAACATGTTAGAAGTTCCTGGGTTTTGTCAGCCGCATTTTGCACAACTTGTGAATCCCATACTTTTCTCTGTACCTTGGGTCCAATGCTTTATTATTTTCATAATGATAGTCTTTTTTCTTTGTATATAAGGTACTGTTACATTAGCATTCTCATAGTGTTAGAGGGCAAACATCCATAGGTATGTTTAATTAAATTCACCAAGTGTAGATGGTATAGGATCAAAGACATCAATATTGTAAAATTAACTAATTAGGAGACATATTATGCTTCCAATTGACTGACCTTACAAGGCTTCCCAAATGTCTTTGTAAAGATGCTTGATTCAATATTTAAGTAACAAGTGTCATGGCATTTGTGTATTTAAGTGATCCAAAAATCAACCCGAGAGATGAAAGTGAGTTTCTTTTCTTGTCAATAAGGGATAAAGTAGTGCTTAAAGAAATCTCTACCCCATTCTCCAACTGGTCATCTCTCTTGATGCCTCTTTTTCTCATACCTGCAGACTTTACACCTTAATTCACACATTTCTCCACTTAAAATTTCAATGTGATATAAGGCTCTCAATGGAAAGAGGATACTCAAGTATGACTTTTGAGGAACTTAACTTTGTGTCAAAACGACTCAGATCTAGTCCCTAAGACCTACACAGATATTCGTATGTATTCGTTAAGAGAATGTGATGCAATGCTTGGTTGTGATTGCTGTTAGTGGTGGGTGTGATTTTTGGTCTTTCATTTTTAGTTTCACAGTTTTAGTTTTTTGTGGTAATTTTTTGTGAGGTGAGCAATCTGAGAAATAATGCAATTGGATGTATTGGAGATGGGACTGTTTTGGGTGGCTGTGTTTGTTTCTTTTGACTTTTCAATAACTTTTTTACATTGTGCATTCTTTTTTTTCTGCAGTTGTTTACTAATGAATGAAAGGAGCCTGGCTGTACACTCTTTTTACCAAACATATTAATTTTTGAATATATATTTTATTGCAGTTCATTGCCATGGATAGGAATTTGCATCGTCCAATTCCTTCAAATCGTGGTTTTAGGAGGTTCACAACATTGCTCTCACAAAACCACATAGAAGATGAAGATATTTATTCCATTGACAATGAGCTCTTTGACTTTGTTCCAAGCACTCAAAGAACCAATGAAATAGTCAACTCTAGTTGTCCTCCAACTACAGAAAGGGAAAATGAAATTTTTTTCACCTCAACTCCTAATGAACAATATACTAATGTTTTTTCTTCAACTGAAAATCAAGATAAACCACCTTTGGTTCTTCCTACAGAAAACGGAAGGACACGATGGACCATTGCAGACACCATAGTACTAATTGAAGCAAAACATGTTGAAAAAAACACACTATCTAATGGTGGTGCAATGAAGAAAACTACAACTGCTGTTGAAAAGTGGAAAGTTGTGAAAGACTATTGTTCTCAGCATGGTGTCTTTAGAACAATAGATCAGTTTGGAGATCGATGGGAACATGTCTTGCTAGATTATAAAAGAATAAGGGATTATGAATCACATATTCCCTCTGGGCATGATAGCTATTGGAATATGACAAGTAAAGAGAGAGTTGAAAAAAAACTTCCACCAAACTTTCCAAATGAGCTTATGGTTGCAATGGAGGCCATTTTTGGTAGTGATAGAGCAATTGATCCTGGTAACATATGCATTGATAATTTGGACAACAACTACACATTTGGTGACAAAAACTCCTCTCCAGGTGAAAATGTTCCTATTGATGAATTTGATATAGCTTGTCAAGGGTCACTATACATTGATAATGAAATAGAAAAAGGTTACACAGGTAAGAAGCGAAAATCAGTATTAAAAACCAATGGTATGAAAGATACAATTTTGGAAAACAACAAATTGGTTGTTTCCATATTACAGATTGCTGAAGAGGGCCGTATAAAACGCCATCAAAAAGAGTATGATCTTATGGAAAGGCGATTCAGAAAGGAAGAATTAAATCATGAAAAGCTGATTAAGCTGGAGGAGCAAAAGGTTGCTGTGCAAATGAACATGGTTGCAGCCTTAAATTCTATTAGCCAAGCGATTTTAAAAATTTCTGAATCATTTTCAACTGAGAAATGATTTGTTATTTTGTTTAATGTTTGTATTTAAGTAATATGCAAAGACAATTTGTGTTTAATGTTTGTATTTAAGTAATATGCAAAGAACAATTTGTATTTCAATACAATGAATTTTGAGGATGAATTTTTCTATTAGCATTTTTTCCAATATCTGTGAAGTTTCAAGTGAAGTATTACAAACATTTGACATTTGAGATATTGTAGCAAATACATTGCATTTCTTTATTTGTTCAATATTGTTGTTTCTAAGGCATATATCTGTTATGTTTGTTCATTTGGCCATGCTTAGCATAAACAACATAAATAATCTACTGCCTTTTGTTGGAAGAATAATGTAGTTTTTAACAGACTTCAATTCTGAAGCAAGATCAGCAGACTGAAGTATATTTAATGTTTTTGAATTAGTGGTTACAAACTCTAAGCTTAGTATCAGCTAGTTTATGCATTTATTATTTTCCTATGATGGGCCCTATGAAAGGAATCATATACTTATTCAATTTATCTATATAAGGAGCTCTAGTCTGCAATACAAACATGAGATTCTTCATGATGATGGATATGGTGGTGTGATCTGAAATATTGTCTTCTCATATTATGGACAGTAAAAGCCTTGAGTCTTTAATATCAAACTGTAATTTTGTAATGTCCTCTATCACATTGTTTGGGGTTTTAGTTTCTTCCTATGTATGCAATTTTTGCACATTTTATTTTCTAGTGTAAATCCAAATGCTCTTCCCCTTTGCATATTAAAAAACTGATAGTAAGCTGTTTTCAATTATTGTTGAAAGTTTGTTAAGTAAAATTCATGCATACTCTCAAAAAACAGTTGCAGAAATAATATCATTACTTTAGTTACTGACCCTTAATTTAACCCCACAATATTATTAAATCCAAATACAAATCGTTTGCATAAAAGAGTCAAAGATGAAAGTGCAATCATTTAAATGACAACTCTATTATCAGACCTTTCCTCAGTCACAGATTGTATAAACATTTATGAATGTACCACCCCTTAATATGGTTTCACTCCAAAATCTACTCCTGCCTTTAAGGTTGAATAGGGATAGTACATAAGCTCTTTCAACTTTATGTACCACTGGAATTTTATTTTTCAAAGAACTCCTGCTGACATCTGAAAAACACAAATTTATATGCTTATGCTTCTAGGCACTGTAAATCTGCATGGCTTTAAAATATCAACCAGATTCACTTGGCCTTGCATAAAATATCTACAGTATTATATTTAAGCAAGCAGTTATGCAATCCTTTTCTAGTTTTCCAATTAAGTAAAAAAGAACAAAAATATTGATAAGAAAATGACTTCTATCCAATTATGAAAAGTCAATAAATCATTCCTTCTAAACAAAACTAAAACTTGCAAATAAACCAAATTTCTACCATATTAGAAATAAAAACTATTGATGGATGCTCTGCAAACAACCACTCAAACCTGCTAATGAGTTCTTCCTTAACATAACAAAGATAAGCAAAAAGTACATGGGGCAACAGGGAAAAGTCCCAATATCTACACAAAGTTAAATGATCATGATATCACTGTAGTTCATAAAAATAGAATATTGGAAATTAGATCAAATAATGGAGGTTTAAGAAAATAAGAATGGTTCTCCATAAAATGCCAACTAAAAGCTATTAAAGGCTTACATGAAACTTTTTAAAACTATATACTGAACTCGTGACCTCACATTAAATTTGGACAGTCACAATGAATGTGAGGTTGGTATGACCATATCTGAAAACATTGTATAACCTTGTTCTTACTATTATTTCTCTGCCATGTTCTTACTATTCTTATATTAGCCTCACAAACTTATTTAACCATATTCTTAGACATTAAAACATTGTATTTAATGGTTTTTTTTCTTTTCTTTTTTGGTTTTATAGGGTGGAGATCATAATTGCACAATGAATTCCAATTCAACAAAAAAAATGAAATTTGTTTTTGCCATTGCATCAAATGTTATTCAATTGGCAATGCAGATTTGGAGTTATTTTCAAAATTCAAACAATATACAAAAAAAATTTAAGCAGCATAGAGTAGATTTCTCTAAAATAAGACAATCATCAAACATGGACCTAGATGATATGGAAACCGTGTTTCATGCAATCACTTCTGAGTTGGAAAGTTACATTGTTGAAACTAATTTATTTGTCTCAATGGGAAGGAAGAATCAGGGTGAGTGGTATATCAAACCACGCTCTTTACATTGGTGAAACCACTACATTTTTCAAGTTAGATGTGATGATGAACGTTTCCACATCATTTTTAGGTTGCCATATGCATTATTTCAGAATCTTTGTGAAAATTTGAATGATGACCTAAAGCAAGGTGAAATACCATATTCATTTGCTACAATTTTATAGAGTAGGGCCCTTCCAGTTGAGAAACAGGTTGCCATTGCAATTTTATGATTGTCATTTGGAATGACAATGGTTAACATTTGTGAACTATTTGGTTGTGGAAAGTCAACTGTGGTAAGAGTTGTAAATAAGTTCATCAATGTCTTTTATATTCAATTTCAAAATCATATCTGATGGCCTAGTAACCAAATGGCACTTGAGCGTGTAAAAGAAGGCTGTCATCTAAAACGAGGATTTCCAAATTGTTGTGGAGCTATAGATGTAACTCATATCCAATTTCATCTTCCACCCAATAAGTGTTCCTCTGATTAGTATGATCATGATCATAACTATAGTATGTCATTACAAGCAATTGTTGATAGTAATATGTATTTCATGGATGTCTTTATAGGATGGCCTGGTTTTGTAAATGATTCTAGACTTCTACGAAATTCATGCTTTTATAAATTGTGTGAAGATGGACAAAGATTAAATGGTCATCTAGTATCAATTGGCTCACTAAATATGAGAGAGTACATTATTGGTGATGGCAGATATCCATTGTTGACATGGTTAATTACACCATTTAGTGGAGGTCCAACAACAAACCAAGCAAAATTCAATTTTAAGTTGTCATCAACACGCATTGTGGTAGAGTGTGCATTTGGAAGGCTAAAGAGCATGTGGCAAATTTTACAATAAAAAATGTGGCATCCAAATTTGAAAATGGTTCCAAAAGCCATTGTTTGTTGTTGTATATTGCATAATATGACATTAGACATTGTTCAGGATGAAGATGATACATATGAAGATGGTTTTGCTTAAAATGGAACAAATATGCCAACCAATGAATCAGCTGATCCAGTTGCAACACTTGCTCGAGAAGTATTAATGACTTTTGTAAATGTTGATATGAATAATGTAGACATGTAAAGCCATAAAAACCAAAAGCTTAATTGATTTTGTATGGATGTAATAGATCTCAAGACATGTTTTCAATTTTGAATTACTTTTGTAATTTTTTATGTTGTTTTTGTTAATTTTTTCTCCTTATATGAATGTTGAGATTTCTATGTGGGAGATAAAAGGCCTCAAATTTGTGTTTCTCTTTTGAAATGAATTTATAAATTTTAAAAATGATGTTTTTGAGAACTAATTTGTGATTTGTAGATTTAGACGAACTCTCTTTTTCTCTTGGCTTTAAGGGTTAAATGCTATAAGAGTAAAGTAGTGTGATATCCTCAGAGGGAACATATATAGTTTGTACTAATCCCCTACTTGCTGTTGATTTGTGAGTGAAAGCAATGACTAACAGAATGTATCCTGCAAGCGAGTCAGGGGTACAGAACCTTAATGGTGCATACACTAAGGGTCAAGTTTATGGAGCTGCCTTTTGCAATAAAAACTACAGCCTGTGAAGAAGAGAAGCCACAACTACTTGTGCGGCCTCTAGTTTTCTATAATTGTTGCCATTCTGATTAATTATATTTATGTAAATAATAAATGTATATATATACACATACATGCATACATATATATTAAAAAACATAAAATTATTTTACTTTAGTTAAATTATATTCTTTTATATAACTATTTTATTTACTTCATACATACATGGACACAAATTTTAATTTTTATTCTTAACATAAATGGTTTAATCCAAACTCAATAACATAAGAGAAAAAGAAACAAAAAAATATAATCCACTGTTTTGAATTTTTTCTAAACCCTTTTCAATTAGTAAGGAGCATCCAATTCATTACCTGAAAAAAATAGATGATTGAAGAAAGAAAGATGTAGGCATATGCAAATGTGAGTAATTATTGTGTTGTTGTTTTGATGCAGCTGTGCTCGGTTGTGTTGCTGCTGTGTGTTAAAAGAATGTTGTTGTCTTTAGGGACAGCGAGTTAAGATGGGATATGTAGAGCTTTGCTTTGGGAGTATACTGCACTCCCATTCATTTCATTTTATTGAATTTTCTTCTCTTGGAGGAAATTGTTAGACTTTGGTTATTTAGTGTGGTATATCTCCAACACATGTTTAATAAAATAAATAATTTAAATTCAAGAGCATGTCTTTTTGATAAAGTTTTTGTTGCAAATTTATGGATAAGTATTGGATACATAGGCTATCACTTTACATAAAGGCATTTTATAAGAATAAATATATTTATCTTGTAAGAATAAATATATTGAGTGAATGAGAGGCACTATCCACATTTTATATTTTAATTTAATTTAGGTTGTTAGTCTTTTACAATTAAGTTATATAAAAATAATAATGTGAAGAGAAATTTAGAGTGCTTGTGGCCATTCTTGTTGTAGTGTTATGGCTACTGTATAGGCCCCAGAAGCCCAAATTCTTAGTGGGTACATTGCAGATCTCCAAATTTAGTGATTAAAGGGTAATAAATGGAAGTTTTGGAGCCAAGACATGAAGAATGTTAATGGTCTTCTAAGATTTAGGTTTCATACGAGGGAGATATGATGCAAGGGAGTGCAAATTACAACAGATTGGAGAATATTGGTAGTCTTTACTTAATTTTTTAATTTGTTTGCTATTTTTGTGTGGAAAAGATATTGTATGTTATGCAAAGTGTTTTCTTGTCATAGTGAGAAATGCATTAAGGCTTTTGCCTTTGTAGATGGAAAATACTCTAGAAAATAATTGTGTCTGTAAGGAGTAGATGAACTCTGTAAAATCTCTTCCTGATCTCATTTAGCAGACACATTTTTTCTTTGCATCTGACATAAGATATTCATATCATGATGCCCATGATATTGTTCATTTATTGAAAATCAAATTAGCTTCATTGATTATGTTTTCATGGATGTTTTGTTTTATGGGACAAAATCATGATGGTGCAATTTTATGCTCAAGTATTTTGGGTTTGGCCTGCAAGGGCATGGGAGATCCCCATTCATTCCCACTGTGATGCAGTCCTTATACTTGCAGGCCCACATCTATGAAACTGTAGTATATTTGGGTAGCCGAATGGCCTCAATTCAAATATTCCTCGAGGTTGCTATGCTATTCAGAGAGAGGGGGATATGGTATTTTTTTTTCAATGTTAAATTATGTATTTTTTAAATATTAATTTATGTTATTTTGATAATTGCAGACACAATGCTGTAAGGAAAAATTTGATTATTTTTTGAATAATGAATGATGGCTATGCTCATTAGTTAAAAAAAAAAAATAAAAAAAATCTGAGCTTAAATTTTTAAGTAGAATTGCAACATTAAATCCATGGGACCACCAACTTCCTCAAATTTCGGAGCTTAAAATTTTAAGCAACAGTGCACTACTAAATTCATGGGACTACCAGCTTCCCTATATTTCAAAGCTTAAATTTTTAAGTAGAATTGCAACTAAATCCATGGGACCATGTACTTTAAAATATTCCTAAAAAAGCTAAGCAACACCCATTGAGACTTTTAAGGAAGTCCCCCTCCATGGGACCGCACACTAAATCATGTAAATTGTTGTCAAAAGTACGTTTTAGGTTAAACAAAACATAAGCTTTTTATGGGTTTGTGTCAAGGAAGATACTTGCAAATTTCTAAAAATTTGAAAATTAGGGTTTCAAACCAATGTTTTTAGGAAAATCCCTAAAAATAGGACTTTTTTAGAATTAGTTGAAAATGATTTTGATAGGAAAAATTGGCTTCACGATCACATTGGTCAAGTCAAAATCACCAAAATTTATGTTTTACTCTGGTGGGTCTATTTTCATTTTTCAGGAGAAAAGATAGGACCTCAATAGCCATTAATGGTAGATGGCCAGTACTAGGTTTCAAAATCTAAGCCTCAAAAGCTTCAACGAAGAATCCATGACGAAAAATGTTCGAAAAGATGCTTTATGACAGAGGGGATTTTTAAAGGTCAAAAATGCTAAATTTTTTCTAAGTTCGGAAGATGCACGCCTTGCTAATAGAAAGTTGCTACATAGTCAATGCCTTGGTGAATTTTCAAGCACCTGTACACACAACATGGTGAAAGCGATTGCTATGGTGAACACATTTGCATCGTCGACAATGGTGATCAAGTCATTCGAGCTACAACCGTAAACATGAAGCGCGAAGAGGTGAAGATCTTAAAGGAAATGATGAAGTTGCAGTCAAAAGAGCCCTTGTTGACCAGGGGCGCACATGAGTTCAAGAGGTCAAAGGCAGTCATCAAGTATTGCCAATACAGTCATCTCCTTCGTAATTTTGTTGGCTCTCCAATGCATCATCAAGTAGGTTTACCTAATTCATCGATCATCGACAACAGAGGTGAAGACAAAAGATGTTGAAAGAAAATAGCATCAAAGATAACCATCAAAACATAAAAAAAGTGCCCCTATAGCTTAGAGGTGCCCAAGAATGAGACTATCCAGATGTCAGTTTTTGGGTAAGCTCATCTCCAAGTGATCTCCCCAGCATCAGCTCAGCTTCACAACGAACATGTTCGCTAGTCTACGAGACGCATCAAACAACAATAGTCATTGATCATTCAAACACATAAAACGAAGGGTGAACTGTTGGACATCAAGGCAAAAAGAGCCCCTGCTAGCCAGGGACGCCCATCATTTTAGGCAACCAAATGAATTTTTTTGTAGCCGTTTCCTACAAGGCATCTACTCAACATGCTTTTAGCTTAACGATCAATCCAGTTGCGAGTTCACATGACTTGTCAAGCATTCGCAAGCGAAGATCAAGCGGAAAACACCAAAGGTGAAGGAAAAATGAAAGACATGCAAAAATTGGCTAAGTGTCAAGGAAAATGCATCTTCCTAGAAATAGGCACCCAAATTTTTGGGCAATCAAATGCAGTCTGTAAGCTCAGTGACCTCTAGGATAACCTTCTCCTTTTGATCAATCTCAGCAATGACACCATTAGTGAAGATAACAAAAAAATCAAACATCTGATGACAAAGATCAAACTGGGGTAGTTTGTGAAAGTTTGCAAACTGAAAATAACAAGTCAAAAGGTCAAAGGTGCCCCTATAGGCTAGGGGCGCCCAAGCTTTTGAGACACCTAAATCAATTTTCAAGATTCACAAAGCTAGCCATCCTTTCCAGGACTGAACTGGTTATCCATCCCATGTTTTAGCAAGATCATCAAACTCATTAGTCATCAGTGATCCTAGATCAAAGCATAGAGGATCAAATTAGAGGAATTAAAGAACACTCAGAAAATTGACTAAGTCTGGTGAAAAATGCACCTTCTTGGGAAAAAGCGCCCAAGAATTAGAGGCATTAGATTCAGGTTTTGAGCTTTGTAGCTCCCAATCACACTTCATCAGAGTTGTTCCATCTCAACAATGGATCTATCAGGAACACCTCAAGATCAAATGAGCAACCGAAATCAAGGATCGAATAGAGGCACTTCACCATAAAAAAGAATGAAAATATCTCCAACTCCTCAACTTGGACGCCTAAAGTCAACATAGATCCATTTGACTAAAGTTGAGATATTTTAGAAGCCTTTTCATGTCTAAAATGTCCCCAAATTGGTGGAATTTGCTCCAGTAAACTCCTGATTAGGCAAATTGACTCCTCAATTAGCATGTTGGCGCCTAATTGATGTTTGCAACTCCAAATCAATATGTATCAAGCTTAGGCTTCCATTCTTCGTTATCTCTCTTTGCTAGTTGGAGCTCAGGAATGAATATTTTTCTCTCCAAACATCATCTGAAGGATCTAATAGAAGCCATTGACAACGTTCTTCATGTTTTCAAGAATAAGTTGCACAGAAGGATAGTATATCAGAGTTTGCATCTCTAGGCATGATTTGCTTGAAGGATCAGAGAGGTAGTTTATAACTTCCAAACTTCTTCCCCTCTTTTTCTTCTATTCTTGTCTTAGATCTTCTTGCATGTCCAAGTAAATGGAGGTTTTTCACAGATTTGGTCTTCTGGGTATGATCAACATAGCATATTTAGCAAAACCCATGTGCCAGATTCTCTCATAAATAGTAGCCCTGCTACCCCCTTTTTTAGGGTTTTTGGAAAAGGTCACAATTTTGAAAATCTGACAAATTGGGTTTGTTTAGCTTTGAAGCACCTACAATACCCATGTGTTAGATTTTTCCGAAAAAAATAAGCCTTTGGTGCCCCCAAAACCTCTACCCACAAGGGTTCTTGCATGTACAAGGAAAAGTGACTTTTTGGATTTTCTGACTTTCTGGGTTCACTTAGAAAATTATTCCCAAGAAAATCCATGTCTCAGAATTTTTCATAAAAATTACCCCTCAACAAATCTATTTTTACCTACTGTAGAAAATGTTGTTTGAACATATCCATGTTTACAGTCAATAGTTGAGCTTTTCATAATACAATACTCTCTAGTTGAAATCAAGACCAAAATGGTCCTACTTCACGACTTTTTAAAAACACTCGACATGGACATGCATCAAGTGAAGTCCATAGTCAAGTTGGATGCCTTGGAAGGTGTAAATGACATCACCGTTCAATGGATAGCGAAAATGCAGAAGGTAGTCATTCCAATCTGCCACCGATTACTACCACACTACCTTCCCCACTTCATATTAACAAGGCTAGATGACACAACTGCAAAGAGTATCGAGTACCGACAACAGATTGCGAGTGGCGAAGAGATGCTACAGAGACACATTATCATCCTGCAAAACATTAATTGTCTAGAGGCAGAAGAAGTCAATGACTAGCTAGAGGAGTTGTTGACTAGAGGTGAAGAGGTGTAAAACACCCAGTTAGGACATCCAACCCTCCAAAATAGCATTTATGACAAACAAGAGTTAACTTGATGCTTCTTTCCAAGTTAACTCACTATCCCACTGATCATGCATGCTGTCTATTTCCACTAATTATGGATGTCTATTTTGGAATTCCACTAATTATGGATATCTATCTCCACTAATTGTGGATGTCTATTTTGGAGACACTTTTGTATTTGGAGTTCTCTTTTAGTTTAGAGTTAGTTAATTGAAGTAGACTTCTAGTTAATTGTTAGGTTACCTAGTTTTAGACGTAGGAATAAATATTGCAAATTGGCAAGAACTCATTGTTAGCTCAAGGAGATTTTAGGGTTCCCTACTCCTTTGAGCTTTTGTAAATAAGAGCCTTTGCTCATTATTTTGTAACTTTACTTCACGATAGCAAAACATTCAGCTAAAAATCCTTCGATTTTGTTTGCTTAGTATATGTTCTTGAATCGTATTTGTTATAGTTAAACACCAAGTACAACTTGTGTTCTCTCAATTCAGATAGGTGTGTTCAATCTATGTTCATGTATTCTTGGTTGATCGCTTCATGTGTGATTATCTCTTTGACACAAGTTGTCCCAAAGTGTAATCTTTGATCAAAGATTGAGATAAGAAATCAGGAGAACTACCTTGCCTTTGATCCAAAAGTCTCAAGTTTTATCATTGTATGTTGTTCTTAATAATCTTCTTTCGATCTACACCTCGGAAAGAGCATTGTCTCTCCTTGGGAATTTAGGCAGTAAGACTATCGTTCTTTATTGTTTTTAGTAGTTTACATTTCAGCCTACATCTCAGAAAGGACATAGTGCTTCCTTGGGAATCCTGAGACATAGCCTACCATTTGAAGATTAGTTGTGTGGATTCTATTTCGATGTAAATCTGGGAGTTCAGAGCCTTCAAATGCATTCTGAGAGACAGTTCGTGTAAGAGATCGAACCATTACATTCCCAATCCTATATTTTCTTGCTCTGTTTATCTAGAGGAAATAGGACAGATTAAAAGCTAGCTTAGTTGTAGTTAAGATCTGCAGAAACCAGAGAAAACCTTAGCTGCAATGCATTTTGCTTTATGTACTCTTGTGCCCTGCCACTAAGTAAAAAGATAAGAACTTTAGTTTACTATACTTTTTACGCAAACATCAACAAAAAGAGGGAGCTTCCCCTCCTAATTTGAAGAACAGTTAGTACACACTTGCAATAGCTGACTGTTTCCAATAAGTACTCCAGAGGTGGTAATTGAAATGCCAACAGTTTTCTAGTGCCCACTATGGGGCAACAAGGCATAAAACTTCAAGAAAAAGCTAACACTTTATTTCATGGGAATGATCCTCTGGCATCCTATTGTATGATCCATACAAGGAGCAATGGATGGTAACAACAATAATGTTGGTGAGAGGTGTCCACCTTCATTGCCTTGGGGTAATAGTATTAGACATTTGGCTTTTTAGGTAAATCATGAGTTACCTAAAAGGTCAAGGAAGCACTTTCCCCAATTTCACGGCGATGGAAGTCGACACCCAGATGAACATTTTGCTGCATTTACAACAACATGCGCTGTCTTGCACGTGTAAACAAAGATTTTAAAAGGGGCCCTATTGGACACTTACCCTTCTAGGATCTTTCACCTAAAAGGGAAGGAATAGGGTTAAAATCTATGTAAACATTCAAGATTAAGGTATGGAGGGATGCAATTATGTCTAATTATGATGTCCTAATGCACTAATTTGAAAATGAAATGATTTAATGATGCAAAACTTAAGAAAAGTAAAGCGCTGGAAAACACAATGTGATATGAAAAAAATGGCTAAGAATGTAACTAAATAATGAAATAACAAAACAAAATGGAAGAGGTATGAAATCAAAAGTTTGATGTTGTAAGATTTTGGAATCTTGAAAAATTGACTGGAATGTTGACCGGGACACTTAGGCCAGTCTGGGTGACTTAGTCCCAGTTTCCAGAAACTTTGCTAGAACGAGAATCTGCCAAATGGGTATCCAGAAATGTCAAAACCTGTTTTCAAGCCCGAAAGAAGGACTAATTCTCCCTTGGTGGCGACTTAGTCCTCCTACAAATTTCAAGAAATTTAGGGCAGAATCTTGTAGTCTCAAGTTTGCACTTCCTTTTTTGACAGGTGTCCGTACTTGATTATGTAGAAAACGGGACAAAAAGTATCTCCAAGCTTGAAATAAGGTGATGTTGACTTGATTGACTTTATTCACTTTTTGATCACTTTTTAACACCTATTGCTTGACAAATCTGCATACAAAAGTCACATGCAAAAGGGGAAAAATGGTTGAGGGTTAGAGAATAGGGGTTTGCCTTGGTCAAACCCCACTTTGGTAATCAAACCCTAAAGAATGAAATGAAATAAAAGAAGAGTGATAAATAGATAACATGCAAATGCAAATGCCATAAATTTACCACACCATTGATGCTCAAATATGAAGATGTGCAATGAAGAACTCCAATAGATTGTCTTGAAAGTGCTTGTTTTGCTTGAATGCTTAATGAGTGCAAGAGATTGTATGTGATTTGGAGATAGATGATTGTATGAGATGGGAGAGATGTAAAATGAGATGAAAAACCCTTATTTATACTTGATTTTACTAAAATTTCCTAAAAGCAACACATCACAGGCTGATCTCAAGGGTTAGAGGACAAAATCCCGCTAGAAATTTAAAATTATTTTGAGTTTTGTGTCAAAAAGGACTAAGTTGCCCCTATGGGCGACTTGGTCCCACTTAAGCAATTTGAGTGGGTGTCGGGAATTTTGGGGCATTAAAAGTTGTCCAATGGGAATATCCTTAACAACACACTTGAAAATAACCGAAAATTGTATTAAGGGGTCATTTAGACATGAAATTAAGCCTGGAAAAGTGTGAAATCTTGTTACAAAACTTTAGAACACTTCAAAATAGGACTTAATAAGTGATGAAAAGGTGATTTTTAGGTGAATTGTAATGAATAGAGTCCATAAAAGTGTAGAAATGTTTTACAACACTTCACAACACCTTCACAAGATGCCATAATTTGAGTGTTTAAGCCCTAATGTGAATGTTTTGACCACATTAGAACATTATACCTAGGTAAAATCAAGCCAAATCCCATTAGAAAGACTCAAGTGAGCATAAAAATGTCAACTATACATTTTTTGGCAACACAACATGTGCCACATGAAGACATCATAGTGCGTCTCTTTGCAGAGACTCTTGTTGGGAATGTTGTAGACTGGTTCAATCACCTAAAGCCAGATGTTATTACAAGATGGGAAACTATGAGCGAGAAGTTTTTGGTGAGATTCAAGCCCATTGAAGATAGTCATATG
Source organism: Sequoia sempervirens (assembly GCA_007258455.2). Taxonomy (NCBI): domain Eukaryota; kingdom Viridiplantae; phylum Streptophyta; class Pinopsida; order Cupressales; family Cupressaceae; genus Sequoia; species Sequoia sempervirens. The sequence continues at coordinate 145,687,309 of VDFB02358134.1, forward strand.
TTGTTTACCCAACTTGCAAATTCAAAGATGGAGCACAATGAACACATGAGAGAGTTTGTGGCAAGATTTAATCATCTTGTTACACAACTTTCTTCTACACTCAATCCATCATCGAAGATTCTGATAAGCTGTTTCTTACATGCTCTTCCATCAGAGATAACCTTCTTCCTCAAGACAACAAAAGAAACAAAGTTGAAGAGTGCACAAGAACACGCCATTGAGTTGGAGGATAATATGATCATTTCTGCCTTGATGAAAACAAATTTTATCAAATCTCTAGCTCAACAACCGTACTAGCCAAAGAGAGACAATCTTCAGCCACAGTTGCCAGCATCTCCATCAAGACCAATGATTGAAGCTGCACATAGTGTAGTATTTTGCTGTTTCCATGACACTAATGAACATACCAGATTCACATGTCCTGAGAATCTGAGAATGACCCAAATCATGGGATACGCTGAAGCTACTCCCAATTCTAGTTTTGTACCAACAACAAGTTCGAATGTTGTCTTACTATAGATGAAAAACTTCGATGGCGACTCCACAACGAGATACTTTGAACCCGTTATTAAAGAAGAAAAAGAAAAAGCATACCATCAGTACGCTCTTGTGGTGAATCATGAAAAATTTTCAATGCCTATGTCTACACGTGCTCAACACTTTGAAGCACAAAAAAGAAGAGTAAGAAATACAAACATCAAACGAAAAGGGTAAAGAGGTTCCTTCCACTTCCAATCCCAGGTCTTCATAGAAGAACGCTATGCCAATTGCTCAAGATTCATCTTCAACAAATTTTGACATCGTAGCTTCCATGATGAAGACCAAGGTACAAATCTCTCAATTGGAATATCTTCAAGATCATCCATAACAACTAGATTAGATTCTCAATGTTATAAAGAAACAAGTTGTGCTCAAGTCATCTATCCCAGTAGGAGTAAAGCCTGAAATGAGTCCCTGTAATTATGTGACTCTGTTAGAGATAGAAACTAAAGATTAGAACATTGCTTGTTCTAAAAAGAGACTAACAAAGGACACAAGGTCATGGACAATACAGTTTGATGGAGGTCATTCAACAATAGTTTCAGAAGCAGGGGAATTGATCATCTCCCCTAAAGGACAGTTGCACTCATCTGTGCAATTGGAATTCACTGAAGCTGAGAAGAGGTGCTTTTGTTCAGCCTCAAAGGTGTCGAAGACATGGGAATCAAACTCCTATGTGTTAAAGGTGATCTAGAGATGATCGGCGAGTTAGTCAAAGGATATTTTCAAGTCAGCAAAGATCACCTATGACATCATATAAATCGAGTTTGGAACTCGGTTGATTGGTTTGAAGAAATCAACATCCCAAGCATGGATACAACATAACTGATGCCTCAGGGGTATCAACTTTCCCGTTTGCATCATATTATGACTTTTGTCAAAGTGCCTTTGCTTGGATATACAAATAATTGAGAATCTTCATCCTAGAGGGATTGTCTCCTGCAATTCCCATTAGAAGAGAAGTAAAGCCTTTCAGGCAGAAGCAACATCGATGGGAAGCTCTTTGCGCTGCCATGAAGCAGGCAATATTTGAAAAAAATTTGTCCCTTCGGGGGTGGAGTGAATCTTTGTAAACACATTTCTTTTTCTTTAACATTATGTATTGTTGTATTTCCCCGTTACATAAAGTATTGTTGTGTTTTAGGTGAATTCTTAGGTAGTCTTGTTGTTAGGTTGATAATGAGAACTCCAATTGTTAGGTGAATTAGGAAATAAGTCATGACTCGTTGCCCAACTAATAAGAGTACTAGTCTGCAAAACTAGAGATTCTCGATTCTCCTATGCCGTAAGTATTCGACATGGTCACCAGACAGAGCCTAATGTTGTACCCTAAATAATTTTTTGCTTCAATAGGACATTTTCCTTAAAATGATCTAAATCATGTAAAATTGTCGTCAAAAGTATGTTTTAGGTCAAACAAAACATAGGATTTTTGTGGGTTTGTGTCAAGGACTTGATACTTGCAAATTTATGAAAAATTGAAAATTAGGGTTTTAAACCCCTATTTTTAGGAAAATCCCTAAAAATAGGACCTTTCCAGAATTAGTTGAAAATGATTTTGATAGAATAAATTGGCTTCACGATCACATTGGTCAAGTCAAAATCACCAAAATATTTGTTTTACTCTAGTGGGTCTATTTTCATTTTTCAGGAGAAAAGTTAGAACCTTCTAACCATTAATAGTAGATGGCTAGTACCAGGTTTCAAAATCTAAGCCTGAAAAGCTTCAACAAAGAATCCATGGTGAAAAATGTTTGAAAAGATGCTTCATGATGGAGGGGATTTTCAAAGGTCAAAAATGATGAAAATTTTCTAAGCTTGGAAGATGCACGCCTTGCTACTAGAAATTTGCTACATAGTCAATGCCTTGGTAAATTTTCAAGCACCCATACACGTAGCATGGTGAAAGAAATTGCTAAGGTGAACACATCCACATCGTCGACAAAGGTGATCAATTCCGTCGAGCTACAATAGTAAATTTGAAGTGCGAAGAGGTGAAGATCTTAAAGGAAATGATGAAGTTGTATTCAAAAGAGCCCCTGCTAACTAGGGGCGCCCATGAGTTCAAGAGGTCAAAGGCAGTCATCAAATCTTGCCAAGATAGTCATCTCCTTTGTAATTCTCTTAGCTTTCCAATGCATCATCAAGTAGGTTCACCTGATTCATCGATCACCGATAACAGAGGCAAAGACAAAAGATGTTGAAAGAAAATAGCATCAAAGATAGGAGTCAAAACATAAAAAAAGTTCCCTTGTAGATTGGGGGTGCCCAAGAATGAGACTATCCAGATGTCAGTTTTTGGATAAGCTCATCTCCAAGTGATCTCCCTAGCATCAACTCAACTTTGCAATGAACCTGTTCGCCAGTCTATGAGATGCATCAAACAACGACAACCATTGATCATTCAAACACGTAAAACAAAGGGTGAATTGATGGACATCAAGGTGAAAGAGCCCCTACTAGCCAAGGGCACCCATCATTCTGGGCAACCAAATGAAGTTTTCTGCAGCCATTTTCTACAAGGCATCTGCTCAACATCCTTTTAGCTTCGTGATCAATCAAATTGCGAGTTCATAGGATCTATCAAGCATTTGCAAGAAAAGATCAAGTAGAAAAAACCAAAGGTGAAGGCAAGATGAAAGACATGCAAAAATTGGCTGTGTCAAGGAAAATGCATCTTCCTAGAAATAGGCGCACAACTTTTTGGGCAATCAAATGCAGTTTGTAAGCTCAGTGACCTCTAGGATAACCTTCTCTATTTTGATCAATCTCAACAATGACACCATCACCGAAGATAATAGACAAATAAAACATCTAAAGATAAAGATCAAACTGGGGCAGTTTGTGAAATTTTATAAACTAAAAATAACAAGTCAAAAGGTCAAAGGCGCCCCTGTAGGCTAGGGGCACCCAAGCTTTTGAGACACCTAAATCAACTTTCAGGATTCACAAAGCTAGTCATCCTTTCCAAGAATGAACTAGTTATCCATCCCATGTTTCAACAAGATCATCAAACTCATCAATCATCGTGATCTCAGATCAGAGCACAAAGGATCAAACTGGAGGATTTAAAGAACACTAAAAAAATTGACTGTCTAGTGAAAAATACACCTTCTTGGGAAAAGCGCCCAAGAATCAGAGGCATCAGATTCAGGTTTTGGGCTTTGTAGCTCCCAAGAATACTTCATCAGAGTTGTTCCATCTTAGCAATGGATCTATCAACAACACCTCAAGATCAATTGAGCAATAGGAATCATTGATCGAACAAAGGCACTTCACCATAAAAAAGAATGAAAATATCTTCAACTCCTCAACTTGGATGCCTAAAGTCAAAATAAATCTAGTTGAGTGAAGTTGACATATTTTAGAAGAATTTTCATGTCTAAAATGTCCCCAAATTGGTGGAATTTTCTCTAGTGAACTCCTAATCAGGAAGATTGACTTCTCAATCATCATGTTGGTTCCTAATTGATGCTTGCAACTCCAAATCAATATGTATCAAGCTTAGGATTCCATTCTTCATTATCTCTCTTTGCAAGTTAGAGCTCAAGAACAATTTTTTTCTCTTCAAACATCATTTGAAGGATTTGACATAAGCCATTGATAACGTTCTTCATGTTTCCAAGAATAAGTTGCACATAAGGATAGTATATCAGAGTTTGCATCTCTAGGCATGATTTTCTTAAAGGATTAGAGAGGCAGTTTATAACTTCCAAACTTCTTCCCCTCTTTTTCTTCTATTCTTGTCTTAAATCTTCTTGCATGTCCAAGTAAACAGAGGTTTTTCATAGATCTAGTCTTCTGGGTATGATCAACATAGCATATTCAACAAAACCCATGTGCCAGATTCTCTTAGAAAAGTAGCCCTGCTAACCCCTTTTTAGGGTTTCTAGAAAAAGTCACAATTTTGAAAATCTGACAAAATAAGTTTGTTTAGCTTTGAAGCACCTACAATACCCATATGTTATATTTTTCCGAAAAAAGTAAGCCTCTTGTGCCCCCAAAACCTCTGCCCTAAAGGGTTCTTGCATGTACAAGGAAAAGTGACTTTGTGGATTTTCTGATGTTCTGGGTTCACTTAGAAAATTATTCCCAAGAAAACACACATCTCAAAAAATTTCATAAAATTTACCCCTCGGCGAAGCTATTTTTAGCTGTTGTAGAAACAGTTGTCTAAACATATATGTGTTTACAATCAACAGTCGAGTTTTTCATAATATAGTAATCTCAAGTTGAAATCAAGACCAAAATGGTCCTAATTCACAACTTTCTGAAAACACTCAACACAGACATGCATCAAGTGAAGCCCATAGTCAAGTTGGATGCCTTGGAAGGCGTAAATGACATCACCATTCAATGTATAGTGAAAATGCGGAAGGTAGTCATTCTAAACATAGAGCCACCACCGGTTACTACCACACTACCTTCCCCACTTCATATTAACAAGACTAGATGACATAGCTGCAAAGAGTATCGAGTACCAACAACAGATTGCTAGTGGCAAAGAGATGTATAGAGACATGCCATCATCCTGCGAATCATTAATTGTCTAGAGGCAAAAGAAGTCAACGACTAGCTAGAGGAGTTGTTGAATAGAGGTGACGAGGTGTAAAACACCCAGTTAGGATGTCCAACCCTCCAAAATAACATTTATGACAAAAAAAGAGTTAACTTGATGCTTCTTTCCAAGTTAACTCACTGTCCCATTGATCATGCATGTCTATTTCCACTAATTATGGATGTCTATTTTGAAATTCCACTAATTATGGATATCTATCTCCACTAATTGTGGATGTCTATTTTGGAGACACTTTTGTATTTAGAGTTCTCTTTTAGTTTAGAGTCAGTTAACTAAAGTAGAATTCCAGTTAACTGTTAGGTTACCTACTTTTAGACGTAGGAATAAATCTTGCAGATTGGCAAGAACTCATTGTTAACTCAGAAATATTTTAGGGTTTCATACTCCTTTGAGCTTCTATAAATAAGAGCCTTTGCTCATTATTTTGTAACTTTACTTCACAATAGAAAAACGCTGAGCTAAAAAACCTTCGACTTTGTTTGCTTAGTATATGTTCTTGAATCGTATTTGTTATAGTTAAACACCAAGTACAACTTGTGTTCTCTCTATTCAGATAGGTGTGTTCAATCCATGTTCATGTATTCTTGGTTGATCGCTTCATGTGTGATTGTCTCTTTGACACAAGTTGCTATCCTAAAGTGTAATCTTAGATCAAAGATAGAGATAATAAATCAATAGAGCTACCTTGCCTTTGATCCAAAAGTCTCAAGTTTCATCATTGTATGTTGTTCTTAATAATCTTCTTTCGATCTACACCTGGGAAAGAGCATTGTCTCTTTTGGGAATTTAGGTAGTAAGATTATTGTTCTTTTTTGTTTCTAGTAGTTTACATTTCAGCCTACACCTCATAAAGGACATATTGCCTCCTTGGGAATCTTGAGATATAGCCTACCGTTTGAAGATTACTTGTGTGGATTCTATTTCGGTGCAAATCTGGGAGTTCAAAGCCTTCAGATGCATTTTGAGAGACAGTTCGTCTAAGTGATCGAACCATTACATTCCCACTCCTATATTCTCTTGCTCTGTTTATCTAGAGGAAATAGGATAGATTAAAAGTTAGATTAGTTGTAGTTAAGATCTACAGAAACCAGAGAAAACCTTAGTTGCAACGCATTGTGCTTTATGCACCTTGTGCCCTGTCACTGAGTAAAAATATAGGAACTTTAGTTTACTGTACTTTTTACACAAAAATAAAAAAAAAGAGGGGGCTTCCCCTCCTAATTTGAAGAGGAGTTACTACACACTTGCAATAGCTGACAGTTTCCAATAAGCACTCCATAGGTGCTAATTAAAATGCCAACACACATCTTCATGCATTAACTCCATCTACAACTGGTGCCTGCACATAGTTAATGGTGTAAATCTTCCCAATAAACATGAAAACATATATTAATTCATATATAAAACTGAATTTATTTAAGCCACTGTAGAAATAAATTAAATCACACATAAAATTAAATTCATTCAAGCCATCGTAGAAATCAGGCATAAATGGCATCTGCAATATGAAATAACCGATTGTTTCCCACAAAAATTCAAATTTGATAATCAACCACCACAATTCAATGCATTCATTTTCCACATTCAAACGATTTAATAGGAGGGAATTTTCAGGGTCATTTTCATTATGAATTCTCCTTTGTTTTCACTAAGTATTCTTTGCAAAATTAGAGCTTACGAAGACAAACTTTGGACATTCTTCTTTATAGGGCGCTTATTCAAGTTGGTATACCCAAAATAACTAAATTCATGTTTTCATTTATCAATATACTATTTTATATTTATGTACTCATTGTATACATTATTTTGAGGCATACAAATTATATTGTTTTTAGTCAACTATTCAAAATCAAAGGGTCCAAAATTAAGAACAAGAACATTGTCCATTTTTTAATCATACCACGGTTACATTTTTATCACCTACATCCTATCATTCATGTTAAGCTTTCTAACTGCATACATCAAATATAGTAACAACAACATTATCCATTTTTTAATCATTTCATAGTTATATCCTTATCTCCTGCATCTTATCATTTTTGTTAAGCTTTCCAACTACATAGATCAAATATACATTCCTACTTGCAGTTTGTTGTATTTTATCATCATTTATCTGTATGTCATCCAAGGTTTCATTGAAATGATTTCTTTAATTTATACTATGAAAACATTACATAGAAGGTGAAACAAATAGAACATTGTTTGACTTTATTATGAATCCCTCATTTATAATCATGGAAGTCAATGGGTATAGGCTTGTTGTCCCAATTTTTTGACTGGTTTAAGGACTACATATACATGTGTGTGTATACTTATATACACATACATACATACATACATACATATATATATGTATGTATATGTATACATATATATGTACATATATACTGTGAGACAAAGAAATGTTAGTGAGGGTCGCTTACACTTGATTCATGGCGAATCGAAGCATAACTTTTCCAAATAAACCTACATCTACAAATAAGATCATTCAAATTGGAAATCTAAACTAAGCATTTTACTGAATTTGAAAGCTACAAACTAAGAAAACCATTAAATTCCTAATCTAATCCATTTGAAACTTATCCTGTTTTGGAATTGGTGTCATGTTGATGTGAAACGATGACCCTTTCCCAATCCCGTGATCAGTGAACCCATTTTAGTCAATTATATGGAAGAGAATCGATGAAACCATTGTGATTGATGTATGAAAACCTAGTTTATGCTAAAAATGAACATGATGCAAACTAAGTTACCATGATTTTATGCTAAAAATGCACTGATTGTGCTATTGCTAAACTAATCTAAGCTAATTCTAAGCTAAAAGATGAAAACCCTAATTTATAAACAAACTAAGATGGATGCATGGAAGCCATTAATGGATGCTCTAAGCTATTATGCAATTAAAATTAACTAAGATAAATTAAAAGTGAGTAAATATGAGTATGAGTGCATATGAGATTCAACAACATAAGTTTGCAATTGAAAGAAGGATCCATTTATCTCCAAATAGTGACCTATTTATAGAAGAGCAAATGAGGAATGAAGGGTTGAGATCAAAATGATTAATCAACGGTCCAAGATGAAGGAGATGAGAGGCATGGATCATGGATTCTCATCAACGAATGAGAATGCATGGTGAGATTTTAATCAAGGGTTCACACTTGCCTCAAACAAACACACTTTTGACCTGCTCACACCAGTCAAAGGTGACTTGTTCAAAAGGTTAAAGGTTAAAACTTGCTTAAGAATCCAAGTGAAAATATCCCTTTTTCAAATGATGAAGGAATAAGAATATTTTTTTGGAATACTCTCATGGGTGAGGAAAAAGACAATTTGCAAATTAAAACAAAGTTTTAATTATGTAAAAAAGAGGATAAGGTATATTTTATGGGAATATTCCCTTTTTAGAGGAAAGTTAGATTAATTACTAATTAAACAAGATTTAATCATGCAATTTAGGGGATTAGAAGAATTAAAGAGATATTTATTAAATTAAATGATTGAATAAATGGGAGAAAGGTGAAATGATATTTAATTAAATAACTTAGGGTTATTTAATTAAATAAGATGACTTAGGGAGTTAAATTAAATACTTTGATGTATTTAATTTAATGAGATGAAATGTTAGTGTGAAAAGGGACGAATTAAATTAATTAGGCCAAAGATGAAAATGATGCAATTAATTAAATAGGTTAGCTATTTAAATTAATTAAATGGAAAGAGGATGGGTTAAAGAGGAAATGATGTTAGTAAATCTATTTTGAATGTATGATATCGATTAGGACATTTTTCAGTGTCTACATTTTGCCCCTCTTTGAAGTGAGGTACTTGTTGCTTCGGTTCAAAGAATAACGCTTTTCTTATTAAAACTGCTGCTTAAATCAAAAAATAAAAATTTCATGATTTTTTAGATGCCCCAACGAAAGGATAAAATTGACTCCTTGCCCCTTCAAGAAATCAGGCGAAATTTCAAATTTTGGGTTGATTTCTTGATAAAGGTTTAAAAGTTGCCCCAAGGGTCTAGAAAGGCTCCGAGATGCAAGAATAGTGCCAAAAATGCAAAAAATGATAGGTCTAGATTGGAAAAATTGGTGAAAATGATGATAAACCCAATATTCAAGGTTAAATTAGGGAAAAAAACCCTAATTTTCTAGCTGAAATAGGCTAAGAAGGGTCACTTTCAATTCATTTGTGCATTCACCCTCAAGAGATTCTTGCTATTTTGAGCTCTAACCCTCTGACGAAATGGTGTACCGAGAGCTTCCCAGGCACATCTTCAACCGAATTCAAGAGTTCCAGCAACTTCCAAGTGTAGGACCACTGGTTTGTAACTCCGAAATTGATTTGAAATTTGAATTTTTGATGCATTTATTACAGTTTGAATTTTAATCTTTGGCGGCATCGCTATATAGTGACACCCAAATTGAAATCGGCGATGCCCAGATGAATTATAGGGATGCATATTTATATGGTGATGCTATTCGCAATTTAAAATTAGGGTTTCTAATTTTAAAATGTGACGCATGCTTGTTTAGTGACACACTTGCCAATTTAGAAATTAGGGTTAGGGTATGCCAAAGGCTAAATCGCGACGCTAGCTTATTTAGCGACACATGTTTTGATTTGTAATTTTAAATGCTTTGGGCATCATAATTTGAAATTTGAATATAGCAACTCTTTTGAAAATAATGATGCTTTTGTGATTTTTGAGCTGTAAATTTCAAATTGAGTCAAATTTCCTTGATTTCCTAACGCTGTGCGCTTCATGGATGCAGAGGTCTTTCCACTGTTGATATGGTGGGAGCACAGGACCACCGTTTTGAAGAGACTAGATGATTTTTCAGAGTTACACTAGGAGCACCTGGGAGAGATCGGCCTTTGGTATGTCACATATGTGCCTGTGACTCAGACACATCTTTCCATGATGACAACTCTATGTGAGAGATGGCAGAGCAAGACCTCATTTTTTCACCTTCCGACAGGTGAGGCAACGATGAATTTGGAGGATGTTTGGCGGATTCTTTGCTTGCCCATACATGGTGACCATGTGATTTATGACACTGATGCTAGATTCGACGCTTGCCTTGAGGTCATGGAGATGGATCAGATTGCTTTGGTTACATCACATATTGACCTCGAGTCATACAGAGGTCATGTGCCAACCTTTAGATTGATTGTCACAACCATCATCTCAGGTTTGTTTTCCCCAGACAAACATAGCAGAGGATTCAACCCAGGATGGGGCTTGGCATGGCATCAAATGTTGTATAGGACACTTTTTGTGTGGGGGCCCATGATGCTAGCCTCCTTGTATCATGATTTGCATGATTTTATCTACTGTGATGGGAGAGCCATTGGTGCAGGGGTGACTCTGCTACATATTTGGGCGTGGGAGAAGATTGTCATGCTTCGACCTATTGTTCAGATGGAAAATGTGGAGCCAAATGATCCCGTCATTTGGAGATAGAGAGGTACCATTACCCTGAGGCACACTAGACAACTTGGGCTCTCATATTGGAGATGGGTTATTGATGATATGACAGTTTTCCACTGGGGCCCGTGGCTACATATGCCACCATGATTTGATGATATTCAACAGCTATATTTTTCCAAGCAGACCTGATACATGTAGGGTCGAGAGCACCATATTATTGAGAGATATCTACCAGACAGGGTAGCTTGACAGTTCAGAGAGGTCTAGGATAGACCTGATGATGTTTACAAGGCCATATTTGTGAGATCAACACGAAAGGTTCCCACATGGGGACCAACTATCCCAACTCCTGAGGTAGTAGATAACTTCAGACAATTGGTGGCTCAGCCTTGGGCATATGATTAGGGACAAGTGATAGCTTAGAATACAACTGCATATGATGCTTGGTTTGTCCCTCCCCAATGATTAATAGATCCAGCGGGTGTTCCTCGTAGAGGGAGACCTAGAGGCAGAGGAGCAGGGAGAGGCAGAGGAGAGGGTGGCCAGGATGGTCAGGTTCTGGGGGCCCCACCGATTATACAATAGCATCCTCCTTAGCAGTCACAAGTACAACCTCAGGTATAGCCTCAGCCAGGACCACCACCACTACCAGATGCTCAAGATGCACATATACAATAGTTGTAGTAGCAGATGCATACATTGACTGGTGAGCGAGATTAGGCCCGCCAGTAAGTTTTGGTTATTATTGTTGAGTGAGACTAGACTCAACAACAGGTGGTTGCAGTCACAACTAAGAGAGATAAGGTGTTACAACGAGTACAGGTTGTGATGGGAGAGAGAGATCAGGAGGTTGCTCGACGTCAACAAATTGAGGTGATGATGGTGGCCACCCATAGTAAAACAGTTTCAGTGCATTTGTATAGAGAGTCTGTTACAAAGGCTGCATATTACCAACAACATTATCATCGTGATGTACTAGTGGCACTGAGACAACCATATTTTTCACAACGCAGTTACGCACGGCTACGAGTAGAGGATCAACCTGAGAGGTAAGATGGAGAGGGTAGCAACTATCAGGACTAGCTATTATGTATAGACACTTTTTTATTTTTCCCCATTCTTTATCACAAATATACATTCATGGGATCCTTTTTGATAGCCTTGTGGATATTTTACTTTTGATTGATGTTCATATATTGATCCAAAATTTGTACCATGACACTCATTTTTTTTGATATATATTATACAAATACAAATGATTAATGCTATGATGTGTTCACTTTACTTCATGTATGGATGGATATGATATGGATGCATTTTATTTATGCCCATGTGATATGTGATGATCATGATATGGATGGATGATTATGATATGTAGATGTTATGGATGCATTTCTTTTTGTATATTTTCTATGCATTCTATGATGACGATGTATGCATGTGTATGTATGGATGCAAATGCTTATGATATGCAACTATTTAAAATGCTTAGAATAAAAAATCTCTATTATTCATCACAACTCAAATGATTATGCAAAATGTATGATGTGCAATGATTATGCTGATGAATGCTATGATTATGAGATGCATGTATGTTGATGGTTTGTGGATGCATGGTGAATGCATTGATGATGTTTTTGTTGACTGTCATGATACTAGGTTAGTGTGGAGAGAAGATAGAAAAATAAATAATGAATGACTGTTGATTTTGATGATTGCTTTAAAAGATCCAACAAGTCCTTGATCCACTAATACTTTATTAGAGATGATGACAAGACAATGAAAAATGTAGGATGAAATGTAGGATGAGTTGTTCACACTTCGGGATTGGGATTTTTCGTCGTTCCTTATTGTTTGATATAGTTCACATAGACACGATGCATCAAGGTATTGATAACTAGGATGGCATTGTATCTAGTGTAATGGAATTTGACTCGACAAATAGACAAGATAGTTCTTGTTCACACCTTGACATACAGAAACCTCGTTCGAATGTAAGTTAGAAGATTAGAATATATTGGACCAAAGAATACACAATAGTCAACAACATACCCTAAATGGCCTTCCTACACACAACTAAGCATGTGCCAAGATTATTTTACAAGAGTACCCACAAGCACAACAAACAAAAGATAATGATCAATGCCCCATTCCTTTCTCTCTAAATCATTTTGCTAGACATCCTCAAGAGGTCCTTGGAATGAATTATTAAGATAAATCATAAGAAAAGATCAAAGACAAATAGTCAGTGTTATCTGTAGCTCTTGACTAGTTTAAGTTTAGCTAAGGTGATTTTTGATACTAATTTTCATCTCAAGAAGGATACATCCTAGGACATGTTGATCAGGGGGTTGTTTGACGATGATGCCAAGATGAGTCGTTACTATAAACTTCACTGACACATTTACCTATGATCTAAACTTTAGATTTTGATTTTTAGGTTTGCACTTTACAACTTGCTATACTTGCTTTCTACTTGTTTTGCCAAAGGTTGAAGGTGACGATCAATTTATTATGGATGAAAATTTATTTCGGGTGAAAGCGAAATGGGATGGATGGGCTTTGGATTTTTTAGAATATTTCAATGTTTTTGGTATTTTGAAAATGTTTTAAGGTTGCTTTTGGTATTTTTGAAAGTTTATATGAATGTTTAGGATTTCCAGATTGTCTGAGGCTGTTTAGGGTTTTCTAAGATATTCGAGGCTTTTTAGGTCTTTTTGAATGTTTTCTATTGTTTTTGGATTTTCAATTTTTAGATGTTTTTGTGTTTTTTGAGATATTTGGATGTTTTTGGGGTTTTTGAAATATTTGAATGTTTAGGTATTTTCAAGGGTTTTACAAATGTTTAGGGGTTTTCTGAGAATTTCTGAGTTTCGACCAAGAACCTAACCTAAAGACCTATCCTAAGGGCCTCAGGGGCTGATCAAAGATTAGCCTTGCCTATGTTATACACGCAAAGACCATGTAGTTTGACTGACTTGACCTATTTACAAGATGAAAATATGAATAGATGAAAGATGATAGTTTATTATGATGGACTCCTAAAGGATTGACCTAGGGTGTCTCGGAAGCACATCAATGATGGCCTTGCCTATTCAAGCTTAGAGACCCATAGTTCGACAAGAGGACTCTATTTTTTGGATTTTTGATGTTCGACCTTTTTAAGGATTTGGATGTTTTTTGGATGTTTTGGATTTTTCCTTTACAATTTTCTAAATGTTTTTGGATTTTAGCTATACAGGATTTTGCAAATATTTTTGGATTTTCTGGATAAAATTTTGTGAATGTTTTTGGTGTTTTTTGATAAGATTTCCAATGACCTCAAGATATACAAGAACCTGATTGTGATCCATAACGAAATGCCCCCAGTGTGACATGTTAGCCTATTTCAATAAAGACAGGGCATGCTGACCTTTAGAATATGCCAAGTAGTGCTGAAGGGTTCATGATACCTTACAGTTTCAAGCCATGATAAGGACGCGGATGAGGGATAAATGGTGATGCAAAGAATGATAGGAAAAAAGAGCCAAATAATAGATGTAAATGCTTTATTTACGCAAGGCGCCTGTTTGCTAGGTTTTCACCAAGGTACTTTCCCAAAGTGCCACCAAAGTGGTTTTAACTAGAGGATGATTTTTTCTTTACTTTTTTCAATCCTTTTTCTATTTTTTTTTGGATTTTGATCATTTTATGATTTTTGTATTTTCTGATTTATACCCTTTAAGACTAGGCATAAATTTTTTTGAGATGCAAGTTGTTGGTTGGCTCCTACAAGGGTTGAACTTCAGGGGTTGATAGTTGATATGCTCCTGAATCGTAGCTTGCTATGATGACAAAGGGACCTAACCAGTTGGGTTCAAACTTTCCTTTGTTGTCTTGATCTAGAAGGTTCTTCTAATTTTTCTTTAAGACTAGATCTCCGTTTGGAATAGTCAACTTTTGATTCTCTTGTTATAGCTTCGTTTCAGTCAGTTTTGATATGCTTACAAGTGATTGAGGGCATCAAGACGATATTCATCCAGGAATTCCATCTCATTCAATCAAGGCATTTTGTATTCTTCCTCAGTTATCAGATTTTGTAGTGATACTCGCAATGATGGGAGCTCAACCTCAATAGGCAAGATGCTTATGATCCATAGACCAAAGAGAAATGGGTTGCACCTATAGGCATGTGGATACTAGTTCAATAAGCCCAGAGAATAGGATTTAGTTGTAGATGCCAGTCAAGACCAACTTCATTCACTATTTTCTTTAGGATTTTCAAGATAGTCTTGTTTGTTTCTTTTGCTTGACCATTGCCTTGGGGATAGTATAGGGTAGAGAATCGGTGTTGGATATTAAATATTTGGCACAAGTTCCATTGTCTGAGATGAGGGTTTGTGGAACACCATAATGATAAATTAGGTAATTCAAGATAAACTTGGAAATTTGTTTCCGCATTATGTAGGTCATATGAATGGATTCTACCTACTTAGTAAAGTACTTAGTGGAGGTTATGATAAACTTGTGGCCGTTGGATGAGGTTGGAGTGATTTTTCCTATGAGGTCAAGTCCCCATTGTGAAAAAGGCCATGGTGTGATCATTGGCTGCAATTCTTGAGATGGAGCATGAATCAGATCCCCTTGCTATTAACACTGGGTACACTTCCGCACATATTGATGAGCTTCTTTTTCCATGGTTGGCCAATAGTACCTCATCCTCAATAGTTTCTTAACTAATGTCATGCTGCTAGAATGGGATCCACATATACCATTGTGTACTTTTGTTAAAACAGTTAAGGCTTCCTTTTGGTTAAGACATCATAGTAATGTCCCTTTGATGCTTCGATGGTAAAGGGTATCACCTAGGATCACAAATTGGGATGTCTTCTTAACAAAGGTATTTTTAAGGTTTGAGGTGATATTAGATGGGAGAGTTCCTTTGTTAAGGTAAGTAAAGATTTCATGGTACCACGAGGATCCAGGACCAACAATGACACATGTGAATTCAAATTTAGGGATTTTGAAAGTTGGCACAAGAAGTTTTTCTACCAAGAATTCACATTGGAGGATGTTGTTTAGAATGTCTAGTAGTGATCCGATTGTTGCCATGGCATCTGCTGCTCTATTGTTCATGTGAGGAATTTTCTCAAAAGTTATGTCTATGAAGAGATCCTTGAGATTCTCCACCATCTTTTTGTAAGGAGTGAGCTTGTCATCTTTAGTTTGATAGTCGTCGTTGACTTGGTTGATAACCAACTGTGAGTCCCCATAGACTTTCATCTCTTGGATCTACCATTGAACTTCTATCCCTATACCTGTGATTAAAGCTTTGTACTGAACAATGTTGTTGGTACACAAGAATGATAGCTTGTATGACTTTGGGATGCAGTCACCTTGAGGGGTGATGAAAAGAATGCCTGCTCCAGATCCATGTTGGGTGAACGATCCATCAAAGTACATCTCCCACTGAGCTATGATATTGATAAGGAATACCGATTCATCAGGGAACTCAAATATCAAGGGGTTCTCAACATAGATAGATGCTTCTGCTACAGTTGGTCTACAATCACTTGTCCTTTGATTCCCTTGTGCTCCACATACTCTATGTCAAACTATGTCAAGATCATCACCTATTTAGCCATTCATCCTGTGAGAGTTGCTTTAGATAACATATAGTTTAATGGATCAATCTATGCAATGAGCTTGATTTGATGTGACAACATGTGGTTCTTGAACTTTTGTGAAGCAAAAACTACTGCTAGGAATGACTTCTCAATGGATGAATAGTTCATCTCATATCCCACCAAGGTTTTGTTGATATAGTAGATGGCTCTTTCCTTTCCATTTTCATCATGTTATGCTAAAAGAGCTCCTAGTGCTGCTAGTGTTGTTGAGATGTACAAGATCAATGGCTTGTTCGATATCGACGACATGAGCACTGGAGGTGTTAGTAAATAATCTTTGATTTTTGTTGTACCCAAAATAATTTTTTTTGCATTCTGTATAAATTGAGCTAAATCTTGTTAAAATTCCATGTTAAGTCAGTTTTAGGTCAAATCAATCATAGAATCTTGGTGGGTTTCTGTCAAGGAACACATGTGCAAAATTCTGAAAATTTGAAAATTAGGGTTTTTCACCCCTATTTTCAAGGAAACCCCCGAAAATAGGACCTTCCCAGAAATGATTGAAAATGATTTTGATAGATTAAAAGGCTTCACGATCACATTGGTCAAGTCAGAATCATCAAAAGACAGGTTTTACTCTGGTGGGTCTATTTCTATTTTTCAGGAACAAAGTTAGGAGCTCCACAACCATTAATGGCAGATTGGCCAGTACCAGGTGCTGAAAGCTAAGCTTCAAAAGCTTCAATGACACAACCATGGTGGAAAAGGTCAAAATGATGCTGTTTGATGAAGGAGATTTCTGAAAGTGAAAAAGGTCAAAATTTGACTAACTCTGGAAATGTTACGAAGGAGAGATTGTTCACATGTTGAAAAGAGCCTTTTTCAAGTAGGGGCACCCATGATCTTTTAAGGTCAAATGAAGTCACCTAGATCATCCAAGGCATTCATTCTTGACATTTTCCTGCTGGCGCGACAATGAAACAAACAGATAAATTATCTGAGGAATAGATCACAAGTAGTTGCTGACGAAGCAAAAAGAGGCAGTTGAGGAATTATCAGGGAACCACAGTTAACGGCGAAGTTCTAAGAAAAAAGAGCCTTTCCAAAAGAAAGGTGCCCTTCTTTTTTGACCTCCAGATGTTGATAAATGACAAAAGGATTCCCAGGATAATCTTCTCAGCCCAAGTAGATCTCGGAAACGTGACTACAAGCACCAACATCTGACAGAGCATTCAATGGATAATCTAGATCAAAGTAGGCAACTTTTCAGATGAAGATGATCAGGCCAAAAGGCAAAAGCGCTCTTTTCAATGAGGGGCGCCCTTGAATAAAGGAGCCCTAAAATGAATTCCAAGTTTTCTGAATTCATTCATCTTTGGCGAAATGGAGCTGGCTATCTGGCGGGATATCAAGGGAAAGCATCTGATTCTCTGATCAACGAGAAATCCAAATCGAAACACGAGAGGTCATTCCAAAAGGCTGAAGAACGAAGAATGAAAATTCACCAAGGCACAGGAAAAAGAGCCCTTTCTTGGAAAAGGTGCCCATTCTTTTGAAGCCCTAAACTCAGCTTTTCATCATCATGTCTCCCAGGCACTTCTTTTCAGTTTGGATCCAGCTCCGCAGTGAATGTGTCTGCAACATCTCAGGATCAACAAATAACACTAGTTTCAAGATCAAACAGAGGGCTTTCAGGAGAGAAAATATTTAAAAGCTTGCAAGAAACCAAAAGGGATGCCTAAAAGAAGTCAAGGGTCAATTTGTTGACTAAAGTCAAGAGCTTTTGAGTTAAAGTTGGCTAAAACACTCCACGATCAGTGGAAATCACCTTTTTAACTTTAGAGCAAGCCAAAATCACTTTTTGAGCTTGAGTTAGGTCCCCAAACTTGTGGATCTAAGGCTTAAACATATATATTCAAGGTGAAGGCGTCCCATTTCATTATTTCATTGCAAGATAAAAGATCAAGAACAGCCACAAGCTCTCAAGGACGCCATTGATAGATCTGAACAAGGTTTTCATCCGTTCTTCAATTTTTCTTGCAGATCTGAAGCAGAAGAGGATTGCTATTTTGAGGATTGGACCCAGAGATAGATTTTTTTCAGGGAATCAGATAAAACTTCCAATCCATTCTTCTATCTACTTCCTCTCTTCTGGTCTTAGGTTTTCTTGCATTTTTCACGAAAGCAGCAGACTACATCAGATCTGATCAACTGGGTAGATTCAGCATAATTTTCCAGTAAAACCCATCTCGGATTTTCCAGAATCAACAAACTTCCCCTATTTTTGGGGGTTTTTCCGAAAAAGTTTCAGAATCAAAATTCTGAGGAACTGGGTTTGTTCAGCATTGAAGCACGAACAAAACCCATGTGCCAGATTTTTTCTAGAAAAATACTTCTCGGCAGGGCGCTATTTTCAGGGGTTTTTTAAAAGTTGTCTGAACACATCCGTGTTTACAGTCAACAAGTGAGTTCTTCTTCATAGAATGAAAATTTGGCGTCCTTGGGCTCCAATTGAACAACCAGACCTTGCACCAACAACTCTCCAACCAGATCTTACACACATTGCTGGAGAGCAAATAGACATCATCAGCAGTCTGCGGATCTTTATCTTTGAAAAGAATACATCTCCCGCTCAGTGGAGAGCCGCAACAATTACTTTGGACGAAGAAGAAAGAAAGGCTGATCTTGCAGAAAAAAGACCAACATTACCACCTCCCGCGTGGCAGTAAGCACCTTGGCTTGCCAGCTGCGAAGAGGTCATTCCAAACACGGAGCCGCCCAAGTTACCAAAAGCAATAGCTTACGCAAGAAGAGATGCGTGTCATCAAAGCATTGACTATCCAGAAATGGAAGAAGTCAACACATGGATCAAGGAGCCATTGACCAGAAATGGTGAAGTGTGAAAAGACACCTAGGAAGGACATCCTACCTTCCAATTGGCATTTATGATACTTGAAGTTGACTTGATGTTTCATTCCAAGTCAAATCAAGAAGGCATTAAATGTAGTTGGAGTTAACTTGATGTCCCTTTCCAAGTTAACTCCATATCCCTTAAATCATGCATTGTCAGATCCCACTAATTAAGGATGTCTAATTGGCTTCATGATTTGTGGATCTTAGATCTCCACTAAATGTGGATGTCTATTTTGGAGGGATACTTTCAATAAAGTTCACCTTTAGTTTACTTTCAGTCAACTGAAGTAGTTTCCAGTTGACTATTTGTTTACTTTCAGTTAACTGAAGTAGTTTTCCAGTTAACTACTTGTTCCCCCTTTTTAGGAATAAATCTTGCTAATTGATTGGCAATAACTCATTGTTAACTCAAGGAGATTTTGGGGTTGCCCACTCCTTTGAGTTCTATAAATAAGAGCCTTGGGCTCATTGTTTGTTTAACTTTTACTTGCTATGCAAAATTGCTGCGCCATTGTTGCCAACAACTTTGAAAGCGGATATTTGTTCACTCTTGGATGAGAGTTCGTTGGTTGATTGTAATTGTGCATGATTTCGTGCCTTTGCTTTCCCAACCTTTGTAATTCGTTGATAAAGCTTTGAAGGAGAATATCAGAAGGCGCTTGCATTTTGGTCAATCTTTTTGAGTTGTGTCCACGTCTTGTGTTTAATAGCTCGTTGTTTCATTTCCCTCCTTGGATAGGAGTCCCTCCTCCTTGGACATTTGTTATTGACAAGTTATCATTTGTTGTTGTTTAATGTATTGACTTCCAAGCTATACTTCGGATAGGAGTCCCTCCTCCTTAGCAAGTTCGCTGGCCAAGGCATCGTAAATTTTTTGTTTCTCATAAACTATTTCCTAGACCATACCTCGGATAGGAGTCCCTCCTCCTTGGCAGGTTTTAGATCTAGTTTACCGTATAGAGTGTTTGCTTGTACCAACCTTATCTTGGTGTACACCTGAGAGTTCAGAGCCTCGGTCATATTCTCAGGAGACGGTGAATTCAGGTGATCCGACCAACCCATTCCCGCTCCTTTACCCTCATGCTCTGTTTACCTTGAAGGTATTGGATAGATAGAAGCTAGATTAGTCGTAGTTGAGATCTGCAGAAACCAGAGAAAAGGCTTAGCTACGGCGCATTGTGTTTGTGCACCCTTGTGTCCTACCGCTGAAGCATAAAAAGATAGGAACTTTAGTTTACATTTCCCTTCCCTACGCATTGCTCCCAGCAGAGAGGGACTTCTCCTCTTTAAATAATGAAGAAGTGTTGCAAAACATTTGAAATAGCTGAACGTTTACAATCAGCACTCCAGAGGTGCTAATTTAAACGCCAACAGTTTTCTAGAAAGATTTATCACACTTGTCATCCCACTTGTAGGTTATCCCTTTATGGAGGAGATACAAAAAGGGGTGAATTTTATTTGATAGTTGGGCTATGAACCTTCTGATGGACTACAGTCTACCTTGTAATCCTCTCATTTGCTTTAATGTTTGGAGTGGTTCCATATCTAGGATGGATTTTACCTTTGTTGGATTAATTTCTATCCCTCTTCGTGAGACAATAAAGCCCAAAAGTTTCGCTGATGTGACCCTGAACACACAATTTTTTGGATTCAATCGTACCTTGTATTCTTCAAGCCTATCAAAGATAGGTCCTAAGACTTGTATGTGCTCACTTCTATTTTTTGATTTTTCTAAAATATCGTCCACTTAATCTTCAAATATTTTGTGGATCATGTCATGAAAGATGAGGGTCATTTCTCTTTGATAGGTTGCACCTGCATTCTTTAACCTGAAGGGCATCACATTCTAGCAATAGGTTCCCCATGGACAAGTGAATGCAGTTTTGTTTTGATCCTCCTTGGTAATTATGATTCAATTATAGCCTAAAAAACCATCCATGAGTGACAACATTTCATGCCCATCCGTTAAGTCCACAATGAGATCCATGTTGGGAAGAGAGAAATCATCCTTTAGACATGCCTTGTTCAGATCTCTAAAATCAATACATATTCTAATGCCCCTAGTGGGTTTTGAGACCGGTACTAGGTTTGAAACCCACTCAGGATAATTGATCAGTCAAATGAATCCAATGTCAAGAAGCTTTTGTAATTCTAGTTTAACCAAGAGTGTAATTTGGGGATGCATCTTCCTTAATTTTTTGCTTAACTGGTTTGGATTCAGGATAGACTACTAAATGATGCACAACTACTTCTGGATGAAGGAATGTCATATCTATGTATGACCATGCAAAGTTAGCTCTTCGCTCTTTAAGGAATGCTGCAAGATTCTTTTGTTCTTCATCCATCAATGATTCAACATAGAAATTGATCTTAGGTGCTTCCTTTGTTCCCACATTGACTGGAGTGGTTTTTTCTGCTAGTATTGTTGACTTCTCTGGATGCATTGCACTAAGGGGGAGATTGAATCCCTCATCCTTGGGTGCCTCAGAAAGGTTTTTACTGTCAGATGCATCCTTTGTTTTTAATATTTTAGGATCAGAGAGTGCCACTAGGTGGTTTTCACTCAAGGATCTGCATGTTAGTTGCATTTCATTTATTTTGCAACTGAAGGATTCAATCGTCTCCCCATAATATGCCCCTGTATCGAGCTCTATGTTGAAGCAAAATTTGTGATATGCTCATGGTAAGTTGTGATAGACTCCCATGAGTTTTGAGATCGCTTCATCATTTTTGAATAAATCTAGAATCGATGGTCCTTTTTGGTCCATGTCAATAAGTTGTGGGTATACTAGGCGTATTTATTTGGTTGGTTGTTTGAGACAAAGGATGTTATGGATATCATAAAGAGTGTTGTTCTCAAATAGATCATCAACATGATGAAGGGGAAAGTCATCTAAGGTTATATCACATGATGTAAGTGACCAAGAGGAAGCCTCAACTCGTTTAGCAAAAATACCTTTGCCAATAAGTGTGACCTTGATAATAGTACAACCTAAGCCAAGATTCTTTATTCATTTCTCAGGAACAATGGGTTCTAGTAAACCATTATCATTCTGTCCTAGCTTCTCATTCTTGTTATATCCCATGCTCTTCATTAGGCGTAAGCATTTGTTGTCATCTTCCATGGGAAGAACAAGAATATGTCGTTCATCTTGATAGAGAAGTTTAGAGATGTCTTCTTCATTGATATCTTCTTGATTCAAATCCCCCTACTTGGTGAATGTAGTAGCTGCCATCTTGATTGTTTTAGGTTCTTTGGTGCTAGATGTGGATTTCCCATGAGAATGAGGATAAATAGGTAACTCTCCTAAGAAAAAGGTTTCTTTCAATAGTTTTTAGTTTCCACAACCATCATCTTGGATCACTTATTTGACGTCGGGTATACTCTACACAATGGACATTTTTGTTGCTGAGGTAGAGGCAAAGGATGATGGGTCAACAAATGAGCTTGATGGTGTAGGCCCTTCATCATTTTTGGGAATTTGGGGGATCTTATAGAACTTGGCTTCAAGACTTTTACAATAGTAGAAAGGCTCATGAGGATCTCCATGGATAGAGATTTCTCTGCCTTCAAAAGGAAACTTCACACACTGATGATACGTTAAGGCTACAACTTTTAGAGCATGGATCCATGGTCCACCAAGCAGTATGTTATAGGGAATATCAAGAGCAAGCACTTGGCATGTAGTTTCTGCAATAAGAGGTCCCACTTGGACTGGAAGTGCAATGATTCCTTGTGATACCTGTTCTTGGTCATCATATGTTCTGATGGTGGTACTTTTTGTCTTTTCAATAGTATCTTCTGAATAGCCCAGATTTTTTATCAACTATAGGGTACAAATGTTCAAACCCGTACCTCCATCTACTAAGAATCTTTTGACCTTGTTTTTATGAATGACAACCTCAAGATGTAAATCATAGTTATGAGATGGATGTGATGGTAGATCTTGCTCAGAGAAGGTGAGAAGATGGTTATTGATATGCCCTACCATAGCTTGAAACTGATCGATATTAATGTTCTCAAGAATAGATGACTTAGACAAGGATTTTTCTAGTATTTCCTTGTGTGCGGGGGATAACCTTAAGAGTTCTAAGATTGATATCTATGTAAGGGTGTTTTTAAGCAGATCTAGAAGATTGTACTTGCTAGGATTAGATGTGGGCAAAGTAGGTTGTGTCCTAGATTGAGATGGGACTCCTTGAACGATTATTTTTCCACGTCATGTGATGACTCCACATTTTGTTCTAGCTCCTTTGATGGTAATGATAGTGATAACGCTGTTGTAGGAGGAAACTACATTGTAATAGGTATGCCGCACATTGGTGTAATCCTTAGCTTTTCCATTGATATTTTCTTTGTTATGATTCGACATAGGGTTCTTGTATATCTTAAGATCCTGATTCCTAGTTGGTACCTCAATAGATATGGTATCATTATCTATGAGATCTTGGATGATATTCTAGAGTTGCATGCAGTTTGTTGTTTTGTGTCCTTTGATTTTGTGAAAGTCACAAAGATCACACTTGTTGTACTAGGATGGCTTCTCTTGTGGTTCTTGGTAGTTTTCAAAGTTGGGAAGTGTTATCAAATTTGACTCTACCAACCTCTTCATGATCGTTTCGATAGGTTCCGATAACTATGTGTACTTGCATTTGGGATAGTTATTCCTATTAGCGGTTTGCCTTTGTTGCATGTTGGTGTTACTGATTTGATTGTTCTGAGGAGGTGTTGTTTGTTGCATAGTCGGCTGGATGTTAGCAACTTGATTTTTATTAGGTCTAGGAGCACTTAGGACTACCTTAGCATCTACTACACCATCATCTGTTACATTTTTTCTCTTTGCCCAGACGTGAGGTTTCTCATTCGAACTAGTTAAAGGACAGTTGTCTTTGTAAGCTTGAGTATTTCCTTGTGAGATTATGGGTCTTTTGATGTTAAGGGCTCTAGGGACAAGCTCATTATATGATGTAATGCATTACATTTTCAAGTGGAATGATAGATTTGGATCTAGATTGGCTATGATGATTCCTACTTGTTGTTTGTCATGAAGAGGCCACTTGCTTTTACTAGCTCTTTGTCTCCATTGTTGTAAGAAATTAGCGAAAGTTTCTCCTTGATTTTGTATAAGAGTGTATAATTCTTCTAGACTAACGTCCATGCCAAGATTGAAGTAGTGATCGATGAATTTATCAATAATTTTTTGAAAAGTTTTGATACCAAGAGGAAAATGAGAAAACCAATCCATAGCATGACCTGTTAAACTTCGAGGGAAGAGGCACATTAGATATGAATCATTGTAAGCCAAATCCATGCACATGACGTTAAATTCTTTGATATGGTCCACAGGACTTCCTTTCCCTTTATATTTGTCAAATTTGGGGATTTCAAAACTAGGAGGAAATGGTATCATTGCTATGTTTCAGTCAAATGGGTAAGGACACAAGTTTTGTGTATGAGGTTTCTTTGTCTTTCCCATGTGAAGGTCCTACATTTCTTGTGAGAGCATTTTCAATTGTGATGCTAGATCATCTTGTGGGTTGGGTAGAGGAATATATGGTGGGATGAAAGATGAGTGGTATGGGGGGTATGATGGTGTGAGATTCTATGAAGATGATGGATATGTTCTTGATGCATTTGGATTGACGATGTTCAAATGAGGATAACATGAACCTTCTTGTTGTTGTTGGGCATATTGTTGAGCTAGTAGGGCTTGTTTTTGAGCTTGTTGTTGTTGTTGTTGGGCCACTAGGGCTTGTTGTTGGGCCTGATGTTGTTGGTTTGCTAATAAAGCTGCTTGTTGTGATTTGATGTTGTTGTTGCACGACTTGTTGTGATGCTTGATGTGCTAAGGCTACATGCTGTGCTTGATGTTGTTGTTGTGCTCAGGATGCTTGTTGTGCCACTAAGTTTGATTTCTATTGTTGTTGTTGGACGACTTGTTGATAGGCTTGTTGTAAAGCTAAGGAATGTGCTTTCAATGTGGGATCAGGTGGTTGTTGAGACATTTGTGAAGGATTATGGATATTGATGTTTTGAGTGGGTAATGGATTGCTAATGAGAGGTGGAGGGTTACCTTGATTTAACATTCCTTGTAAGATGGTAGAATGAGGTGGAGGAATGTATGTTTGAGGCCCTGATTGTTTTGGCATAGTAAAGGGAGCTATGGGAAAATATGAGGATGATGTCATTAAATTTTTCAATGGAAATGAAACACTAGGACCTTGAGTCCATTGATTGAAAAGATTCCATTGTCCTATGTTTTGAGGATTTCCTTGTGCAAAAGATGTAAACAGGGCATTTGTGATCAAGGTACTTCCACGATTGATAGAACTTGTAACCAAGGGATTGTTTTGAGGTGGATTGATAGAGGATGAAGTGGAAATGGTAGATGGGATGAATGAACCCACGAGAGGGTTGGATAAAGATGTCCCTATTTGCGTTAAGGGTTGGTTTTGTGATATAGTATTGACATGCCCTTATGTGTTGTTTTGAGATACTTGGTCTATATCACTTTGCATGATGGTGGGCACACTTTTGGTACTCATAGGTGTGGATGAAGAAGGGTGTTCCTGAAATGTCAAAGTGGTTGTGGAATAATGAAGTTCAAGCGGTGTGTGTAGCTGTTTCAGAGCTTCAAGAACAGGAGGAGCACCAAAATTAGGTGTCCAAGCAGTTGTTGGAGGTGGAGGATTATTGTCAAGGGTACCCACAAGTGTACTATTTTCAAATGGTGAGGTGTGACCAAAATATTTAGCAAGGCTGGTTGCAAGACTAGGAATGTAGGTTTGATTTAGCCCTAGTGATGGAGTTGTGAACCCTTGTGTTAAATTCTGTGCTACAAAAGTCATGGAGATAGGAGCTACATTTCCAAGGCTTGATGTTCCATAATTTCTTCCCTGGTAAACTCAAAATTAGTGACATATTCAATCTCATATGGTCTTGAAGGAGATGATAGTTGTTGTGACAATGTAACATGACTTCTAGGATCAAATTCTAAAGTATTTGGATCACTTGAGGTAAATATAACTTTGGTTTTCTCCATGATTCTCTTGTGTTGTGATCTTGTCCTTACCATAAATTTTGTGCCACCTATGGGAGAGTTGTGTTGAGTTTTGTAATGTTTGTGTTGGACTCAAGCAACACTGAGAGGGGGGGGTGAATCAGTGTTATGCAATTTTTAAATTTATTAAACTGATCTCTTAAGTATATATAACATTCAATCAAAAGAAAGATGCATGAACATGAAACAATAAGCCATAACACAAGGATTTTTACGTGGAAACCCTGTTAGGGGAAAAACCACGGTGGAGGTCAATCCACAATTTGAGTACTCAAATATAAGTGTTTTACAAAAGGGAATGCACTTGCATTCAGGCACACTGCCTAGAGCTCACTGCTCAAAATCACTGCCTTACAAAAGATTTGGATTACATCAAAAGGTTGAACTGAGTAGATAGCATCTACAAATGCCTGATTATAGTTCCGGTTAGGCTCATAGATCAAATTCTAGACCTTTTGTCTGATTCTGCACTTCGCTCTGCTCTGCCTTAATTTGCTTCACAAAATCCTCTTTTGCACAAGTGAAAATCGCTCAATTGATCTTCTAATATTTGCACACACATCAACACATATTGAACACTCACACATACACACCAAAATGAATTAACCGATCTTATATATATATATATATATCCGCCACCAAGGATTCAATCACTATATGTCAGCTTCAATAAAATAGAAAATATTTTCCAACTATCGTCTCAAATCATGAATACCATTTGATGCATATCTATCAAAGTCGGCCACAACATAGTGAGGACCCAAAACAAAATCTCCAACACAAAAATACCTTAAACAATTTCTCCTTAAAAATTTGCAACACCCCACATTTACTTAGTCGACATTCATACACTGATGAACAGAAAATTGAACTACCAGATCTCCTAACTCGTACACTGATTGATGTGACAACACAATACTTGAGAGTAAGACATTTCATATAGCCAAATACCTTCCCTGAGATCCACAACCAAAATTGATAAGCTGGTAATGCAAACCATTTGAGAGATTCAACTTTAGTCGGATACCGTGCTCTTTACTCTGTCTTTCGGTATGGTCAGATACTGAAGTGTGGACTAGATCAATGACTTAGGTTGCCATCAATGACAACACTAGAAGCCATGTGCCAACAGTTTGAACTCTCTAGTTGATTCAAATCTAGATAAAAGGGATGCTCTAAGTCTTTTGGGAGCAATGATGATAATGTGGGATGAAAAGATGAGGGATGTAGGAGGGGCAACACTTTTTGACTTGAGTTTGATGTTTTGATGTTGGGATAAAGGATGCTAATGAACTTGTAAATCTTTAGGGTAGACTTGTGACCTTCAAGATGAGATAGTTCAAAAATGATAACTAGCTTAACTAAGTGCATGGAAAAGGATACATTTCACATACAAAAATAGCTAAGTTAGCAGTTGGTTTGATTGATGCTTAAGTCACAAAGTGTTGGTGTACTCAAAATTTTGCAAAGTTGGATGAATTGAAGGATGAAATTTGATGAAGGGGTGAGTGAGGTGTTTGACCCAATTTTGACCTAAAGTGAACCTTCATTTTCCAAGACCAAGGTAGTGAGAATGATGCTAGACCTCTAAAATGTTCAAATCCTAAAGACTCAATGTTGATTTAAATGAAAGGACGGATGGGAATGCTCAAACCTATTTGGGCTCTCCTAGCTCGAGCATAAAATTTTCTCATCAAGGTGTAACAATTGCGGTAAAATACTGAAGCCCACTTTTGACCAAATCTTGTTCTATGATTCCTATGTTTGAAATGAAAAGCTAGAGATTTTCCCCTACGTATTTTGATTGTTTGATGAATCATTTATAGGAGTTCGGTATTATGTAAAAAGATCAAGGTTTTGACTCCAAAAGAATGCATATAATTCAGGACTGTACCTTGAAGCGTGTCTATAATTTAGTTTGCTACCAATCTGTCTCTATTTCTATGAAGTGCTAAAAGGTGTTTCTTGAGAGCTTTTGGAGTGAGATTCCCAAGTCTAAAATGATGACCTGTAGACCTTACCCTAGGGATCTTTATTTTACATGAGATCATGTGAAAACAATTTTAGTTTATGGAAGAAGGGAAGATATTTATTGCCATGCAGGTGGTGGTAATATGGGCCTTCTAGCCTCAATATCAACTTGTTCCTCTTCTTCGTCTAAAATGGTTGTTGCATTGCTCCACTATGTATTTGTTTCCTTTGTTTCAAAAGTGAAGCTTCTCAAACTACTAATGAGATCGGTTTGTTCTCCGTTAATGAGTTCAAAGTATGGCTGAATTATAGCTCCTGGAAGACTGGGTTGTTCAACGAGAGCGATCGGTCTCCAAATGGTCATGTCGAGTTCATTTTTCAATTTATCTTGCTTAGGTGAATTGATATTACCACAAACACTTGTCTTGATTATGTTTCCAAACTAAATGTTTATGTCAAAAACATCATAACTTTCACAATGTCCATTTCATGAAAATTATGAGATTAAAGCCATAATTTCCTATGCTGTGTTTGGGAAAATATGGGTTTGAGATTAATGTCAAGATATTTAGAAATCATTTAGGACAAATAATATCAAGGCTAACTCAAGAAGTCCATATTTGAGCCAAAGTGTTTGAAATTTTGAGGATGATAGTAAATGCTTTTTTTTGTATCATTTTGAAACCAAGAAAAGTGTTAAATTGACTCACAATCATTTACAGTCCTAGGATAGAAATGGCCATATTTGTTGAGTCCCCACTCAGATTTCTCCAAACATTAGACAATGCAAACAGTTAGAGATTTGGCGACATTGGCTCCCCTCCACAACACACAATTCTTAGGACCACCAAATCTCAAAATCCTTAAAATCTAGAGATTAAAAGGATTTTTTTTGTTTCTACAATTGAATAGTACAAATGTGGGGCGACTTCAGAACGACCGTTCTTGCACCAACAAATATTTTAGGATTTTGGCTTGCTAAACAAATGGGTTGTAGTAAGGACTTCCATTCAAGGTGGTCATACACGCGGCAAGATTAGCTCAAGATTATGGAGAATCAAGAGGCCTCCCAGTCCTTTCCCTAAGGAAGGATTTTTACGTATCACATAGATACTAAGGGTGACACTTGTCAGTATGACACATCCGCACCTGTTGTTAATGACATTTTTCACAACACATTTTTATATGGCGATTGGAAGAGCTTGGATTTTTCCCATTACCGCTTGAGTTGTTCCCTTGGGGTGAGTACTTTTTCCCACCAAGGCAGGCTCTCTAAAGATAAACAATAGCGAGAAAGTACATCCGTAGTTTGATAATCTTTTCTTGCATAAACAATGAGAGAACACACACTATGTCTTTTTCTCACACTTGCAAGGGGGTTTAGTTTTAATCCAAATTGAAAGATGTTGGTGATATTGCAAAGTGTTAAGGAATGTTTCTATTTCTCAAGATCGCCAAATGGTGTGAGAGAATTGCATACACATCCACTAACAACGTTGAAAATCACAAAAAATAGCAAACAATTGTAAATTTTAACCCTTCAAAGAAGTGATGAGTTTGTTTTAAGCACCAATTGAAAAATGAAGTTTCCTTGTTCAATTTTAAGCCCAAAATAAAATGATGATGTGAAGGTTAAATTTTTTCCAACTTTGTGCGTTCATTTTAAACCCAATTGAAATTTAGTGTGTTTCCTAAAGCATAAAGTAGAAAGCATAAAGTTGGGTTATAATTGCCCCAAAGTGTCCAATGCTTGTTACAATTATAAAATTTTTAAGATAGAAAAGCTTTCTTCATTTTTTCCCCATATCTTTGAACCTATAAAACCCTATTAGCCTAACAACTAGAACACATTCAGAAGCACATCAGTGGTCAGATAAATCCAAGAAATTAAATCACATGTCAAAAAAATAAGCATAAAATCTCTTACCCTGGCTAGGCATCACTGAACATGTTAGCGTCGCAGTTTGAAGTATGGCTGTCGCCCTAGTGAAAATGGGTGTTGCTTTGCAGTAGGAATAGTGAGCACGATAACATCGCAATTTTTCTCAATGTCGCTTCTCGCGTTGGCGTCATGGTTTGAAATTTGGCGGCATTACTTTGGTGAAGTTTGGGCGTCGCCATTTGAACTTTTTGATACCTCTAGATTAAATATGCATAGCCAAATTTAAATTAGCATTGGTGCGTTAATTCGGTGTCAGGATTTCAAATTGTGATGGCATCGCTATATGGTGACTCTCTTCAAGGGCATCGCTGTTTGAGATTTGGGTGTCACTGCAACCTGCAAAATAACAAACAAATGAAATTTGAGCTAAAAAATTGTTAATGGTTTTCCCTCCTAGTGCCAAAATGTGAGACGAGGAAATGTCAATGAGGGTCAATTGCACTTGATTTATGATGAATCGAAGCATAACTTCACCAAATAAACCTACATCTACAAATAAGATCATTCAAATTGGAACTCTAAACTAAGCATTTTACTGAATTTGAAAGCTACAAACTAAGAAAATAGTTAAATTCCTAATCTAACCCATTTGAAAATGATCCTGTTTTGGAATTGGTGTCGTGTTGATGTGAAATGACAACCCTTTCCCAATCTTGTGATTAGTGAGCCTGTTTCAGTCGATTCTATGGAAGAGAATCAATGAAACCATTGTGATTGATGTATGGAAACCTAGTTTATGCTAAAAATGAACATGATGCAAACTAAGATACCATGATTTTATGCTAAATGCATTGATTATGCTATTGCTAAACTAATCTAAGCTAATTCTAAGCTAAAAGATGAAAACCCTAATTTATAAACAAACTAAGATGGATGCATGGAAGCCATTAATGGATGCTCTAAGCTATTATGCAATTAAAATTAACTAAGATAAGCTAAAAAGTGAGTAAATATGACTATGAGTGCATATGAGATTCAATAACATAAGTTTACAATTGAAAGATGGATCCATTTGTCTCCAAATAGTGACATATTTATAGGAGAGCAAATGAGGTATGAAGGGTTGAGATCAAAAAGATTAATTAATGGTCCAAGATAAAGGAGATGAGAGGCATGAATCATGGATTCTCATCAACGAATGATAATGCATGGTGATATTTTAATCAAGGGTTCACACTTGCCTCAAACAAACACACTTTTGATCTACTCACACCGGTCAAGGTGACTTGTTCAAAAGGTTAAAGGTTAAAACTTGTTTAAGAAGCCAAGTGAAAATATCCCTTTTTCAAATGATGAAGGAATAAGAATATTCTTTTGGAATATTCTGATGGGTGAGGAAAAAGGCAATTTGTAAATTAAAACAAAGTTTTAATTGTGCAAAAAAGGGGATAAGGAATATTCTATGGGGATATTCCCTTTTTAGAGGAAAGTTAGATTAATTGCTAATTAAACAAGATTTAATCATGCAATTTAGGGGATTAGAAGAATTCAAGAGATATTTATTAAATTAAATGATTTAATAAATGGGAGAAAGGTGAAATGATATTTAATTAAATAACTTAGGGTTATTTAATTAAATAAGATGACTTAGGGAATTAAATTAAATGTTTTGATGTATTTAATTTAATGAGATGAAATGTTAGCGTGAAAAGGGATGAATTAACCTGATTAAATTAATTAGGCCAATAGATGAAAATGATGCAATTAATTAAATAGGTTTGCTATTTAAATTAATTAAGCAAAAAGATGATGGGTTAAAGAGGAAATGATGTTAGTAAATCTATTTTGAATGTATGATATCAATTAGGACATTTTTTAGTGTCTACATATACGTACATATATATATGTGTTTCATCACATACATATATATATGTGCCTATATACACACACACATAGATACATATACATATGTGTACATATAAGTATATACATACACCTATATATATGTATATGTATATACACATCATTTTCCTCGCGGACTTCTTCCTGCCTTCCTCTTTAGCTTGCAACACTCTGTGAAGGCTCCTCTTCAGTGCGTGCTCTCCTTTTTTCATAGGCAACACACATTACATCCTTCTTCCTTGCATTTTACAAGTACAATAATCAATTTCTGCTACTTCCTACATACAGTTCCAATTTTTTTACTAGTTTCAAGATTACACATCATACATGTTATCCACATGACATATATTGTCAACCCATAATTTTTCCTTACACTTTTATAGATAATGATATGATTTAATTTGTTTTCCTCCACTTGTCAATTTTGCATCTGTCTATGGATGTTGTGTAGGGTTTCATTATATTATGAAACAATTACAGGTAATTTGAAGTAACTACAATTCTATTTCAGTTTAGGTTTTCTTTGTTTTAGTAATA
The DNA here is from genome assembly GCA_007258455.2 of Sequoia sempervirens. Taxonomy (NCBI): domain Eukaryota; kingdom Viridiplantae; phylum Streptophyta; class Pinopsida; order Cupressales; family Cupressaceae; genus Sequoia; species Sequoia sempervirens. Next base: position 145,719,734 of record VDFB02358134.1, read on the forward strand.
TGTCACCACACACAGATATATATGTGTTTACATATATATACACACAAACACATATATGCATACGCATATGTATATGTATAAATACACACACACACACACACACACATATATATATATGTATATGTACATACATGTATATACATACACATCTAATTTTTAAAGCAAGGACCATGCACTATTTGATTTAAACAAGTAAAACCCAAGATTACATGGATCTTTTTGTATACAAACCACACATAGTCTGAATGTTAGAATGCATTCTTAAGCCTTCTCTAATCATGCATGCTTATGTTTATGATATTGACAAACATATATATGTTTTAATAACAAGTAATACTGATTTTACTATGGGTACAGTTTAAGTGAAAATCATGGCACTGGGTAGAAAAGGAAACAAATCAATAAGAAGAGGAATCCATGCAATTAGAGTCACTTGTGGGGTGCACTTCATTGAACCACAGTCTGTTGATAAAGTGACTGCAATTTCTAACCAATAAGTAGATGTTCCTTACAGTTCTGTAGATGAACCAACTAACACAACTCAGGTTGAACCAGATGTTGAACTAGCCGTGCAACTGCCCTCACCTATACCCATTAGACAATGGTCATATGCTAACATGGAAAGAGAAATTACTAATGTTGAAGAACATAACATGTCAATAAGATCTACAACAATCAAGTGGGGTATCCCAACTAGCAGTTTGAGGGCCTAACTTCTGGGTAGGTATGAAGCGAGATATCGTTGAATTTGTGTCGAGGTGTTTGGAGTGTTAGTGAGTGAAAGTTGAACACCAACATCCGGTAGGACTTCTGCAACCACATTTGGTGCCAGAATGGAAATGGGATATAATCTCATTGGATTTCATTGTTGGATTACCCAATTCTTCGCGATGACACGATGCCATTATGGTGACGGTGGATATGTTGACGAAGGTAGCACACTTCTCGCCTATTCGTTCATCCTATAATGCTTTGTCCATTGCTAGAGTGTTCATGGGAGATATAGTTAGGTTGCACAATATTCCTCATCGGATCATTTCTAATAGGGATCCTGTGTTTACCTTAGCTCTTTGGATGTCATTGCAGCATGCTATGGGGACGCAATTGAGCTTTAGTTCAACGTATCACCCTAAGACAGATGGAAAAACTGAGAGGGTCAACTGGATCCTCGAGGATATTTTACGCATGTATGTGATGGACCAACATATACGATGGGAGGACTATCTCCATTTAGTGGAGTTTGCTTATAATAATAGTTATTAGAGTTCGATTGGTATGCCTCCTTTCTAGGCATTGTATGGACGACCGTGTCAGACTCCTTTGAGTTGGGATCAGTTAGAGGAAAAAGTTCTATTGGGTCCGAAGATGCTTCAAGATATGGAGTAGCAGGTGATTCGTATCAAGGAACATTTGGTTGTTGCACAGGATAGGCATAAAAGTATCCAGATGTGTATCAAGTGGATCACTAGTTTGTAGTAGGTGACCGAGTCTTTTTGTGAGTGCGTCTGTGAAAGAGTCCAATTTGATATGGAAAGGGATCTAAGCTCGCACCTCACTTTGTCGGGCCATTCAAGATTCTTGAGAAGATTGGGCTAGTAGCATATCGTCTTGCTTTGCCACCTAGTCTCTCGTGCATACATGACATATTTCATGTTTCATTACTCAGACCTTATCACCCTGATATATCTCACATCCTTGATTGGAATGCCTTATAGGTAGAGGACGGGCAATTGGCTTTGGAGCTCGTGGCCATCATGCAGCACAGGAGACTCATCCTCAGGGGTCGAGATATTGAGCAGGTTAGGTCAGTGGGATCCTAGAGATGATACTTTGGCTACCTGGGAGGATGTGACTAGGATGAGGGAGCTCTATCCCTATTTGTTTGCAAGATTCCAAGAGTAAGCCTGATCCTAGGGGGAGGATGTAGCACCCCTCTGATTTTTTTATATTTTTAGACAGTGCTTTTACTTTGATAGACCATGATACTATGTTGTTATTTGATTGCTGACATTGGAGCGATGATGGTTTTTATATTGTGATGTGATGGTACACTATATGGATGATTATTGATTATGACATGCTTTCTGGTTAGCATAGTTGATTATTTGAGTTAATATTGATATATGCTCATTTGTAGTTAATTGATGTTTTAGTTTGGCTAGTTTTGATGTGACACTGTATTGGTGAAGGAAACATGATTGCATCACTCGCTTGCGAGTGCCTTGCGATTTCACAATTTTTTGTTCATGGTGTGATTGTTTATAATCTATATACACACACAACATATGTTTTGATTGCAAGATTGCAGGTATAGAACATCGACTCCAACCAAATTCACAGGTTTGAGCGTGTTCATTGCCCAACGAAATAGTTGATTGGGAGATAGTAACGAGGTTTCCTTGTCAAGCCACAACCCTAGTCACATTGTGTCATCAGTCCTTGTTTCAGTATGCTTTGTTGTTATGTTGTCCACATTTTCCTTGTCGTTTATTCATTTTGCAAGGTATGTTTTGTGGGAAATTAATGTTAATTAATGCTTAAAATGTTTTTAAGTGATTATTTAATTAATCTTGATTAATATTGTTAGAAGTTTTATGTTTGATTTAATTAATTAAATTAAATTTATTTTGTAAAGTGATTTAATCTTTGTGATTAAATTTATTTTTTAAAGTGATTAAATTAATTAGATTAAATTTAATTAGAAATTAATATGTGAATTATGAATTATTAAATGCATAAATACCTTGTAATTATCTTAGAGAAAATATTTGTGATTTGGTTGAAAAGATATTTTATTTGTGACATGTGTTAGAAAAATTAAACACTATTGTTGGGAATTAATTCTCGGAGAGATTAATTGCATTAACTGAAAGAGGAAAAAGACTATTTCACGGCAATGAAGAAAGAGATTTAAAAAAAAGACGAGGTTGTTGAAAATTGGGGAAGAAGTTCTTGGGAAAATTTGGCTTTGGTTTTGTTTTCTTCTTTCTAGAAAAGTGGATAATTTGGAAAAAGCTTTGGTAAATTGGAATCTGAAGGAAAAGATCTACTTCAAACATCATTTCCCCAAGCATCCAGAAACAGGTTCTTAAAATTGTCTTTATTTATATGCAAATTGGAAAGATTGCCTGTACAAGAAGAATATGTTATCTGTGTAGAAGCTTTATTATATTTTGTAAATTTGAAAGATTACCGTGTTTGGAAAATTGTTGTGAAAGTTTAGAGCTTCTATAGAAATTGCTTTAAGCTTTGATTTGTTTGGAATTGGAAAATTATCGTAAAATCTTTAGAATCTCTGTAGGAATTTTTTTTAAAACATTAGAAATCCCAGAGGGAAAACAACAGAATATTTGAAAAATTTATGTAGGAATGGATTTAAAATCTTCCTGTCAAAATTTGTGGAAAATCTTGTTCGTATGGGAAAAGATCTTCCTGTAGAATATTATTGTTTTGATTTGTTTTCCCAATTAGTTTTATTTGGCTAGGAAATTGAAAACCTTTAGTAAAAATTTGAAAACATTCTTCTATAATTTTTTTTTGTAAAAACCCCCTTATAAAACTTTTGTTAAAAAATTACTCTTCTCGAGCAATCATTTTGATAGATATCTATATATATATATTGGAATATATATAGATATCTATCTATATATATATATATAAGCATATTTGATTATACAAATCCCTGTTAAAATTTCTTTCGAAGGAAACTTGGATTGAAGTTACTATATGGTGAATTATATATATATATTCGCAGGATTGAAAAAAAATTGAAATGTTTAAAATGTTTGGGGAAGTGTTGTGGCTACCCCACAATTGACTCCCCATTGGGGAGAGTCGGTGCTGTGAGGCAGCGCTAGCGTTGCCCCATAGTGGTCGCGCCCCCCACAATGGGGGTTTGGCTATGTTGCAACTGGCGTAGCCATTGTTGGCTACTAAATCTTCTTCCGCCTTGGAAAAAAAATCGATATTATTTAGTTTTTTTATTTTAAAATATATAAAGTTATTATAAATATATATATATACATAAATATGTATATATAAATATATATTTGTATATATATATGTATGTGTATATATATATATTTATATATAATATATTTATTATATGAGATTTGGAATATTGTAATTTAGTTTTATATTTAAATATTATATTTATATATGTATAATTATGTATAAATATATATAATTATATATATATTTAAATATATATTTAAATGATATCTTAAATAAATGCATGCAATTGCATAAAGTAGATAATTTTAAAATGATATAATATGAAAGAGGAAATTGATTTTTATTTAAATGTAATTTGGAAATTGAAATAAACAAATAGATTTAATTTCTTTATTTGTCTGTAAGTGAAATTGCAATAAGCTAGTTTATTTGGGCAATGTGTTATTGTATTTTCTTGAAATGGAAATTGGATTTAGGAAATCCTAATGGTAGCTTTATTTCCTACCTGAATTGCTTATTGAATTGTGATTTCTTCTGTTTATGTATGTTGGGAAATATGTTAGTTGTGATCTTGTAAGTCTTCTAGATGATGTTATTTTATGAGGGGGTTTTTGTGATTTATGGTTTAGCCTTTGATTTCCCTTGGGTAGTGCATTTGGTTGTTATTCTGTTTAAACACCTGGTTACTTTGAACAGGATGTGTTGCTTTTTATATTTTGGATTGAGATTAAATATCCATTTTGTGCACTATGTTTACCCTTGGGTTTTGGATTAGATCCTTGTGTTGTCAGTAGGGGAGTGGCTCTCAATGGGGGCCGACGCACAAAGTGGTGCCAAGGTAACTCATGTGAGTTAATTCAGTGGAAATTAAATAATTGTATTAGGGGAAAGGGTAGCTTAAATCATATAACTTGTTAATTGTGCCTCGCTCATGGGCTCAAGGGATTGTTTAGACTTGGGATGAGACGAGAAGGCCTGGAATGACAAGATCATTATCTTGTCCCTTTGAAAGGTATTTGATTCCACATCAGTTTGCATGTGGGGCCGGGGGTCGTGAGAGGCTACTAGGGTAACCCAAGATGGGGGTCGGGGCCTAGGAAGATCTGCCAAGGTAACCCATGCAACTTTTTGATGACACTCCTCCTATGACAACAATATGTATTGTGCAGTTGATATACTTTATTTTTTTACTCTGGAAGCAATGTAACCTTTAGGTATGTATTGTTCTTGTATGGTATAGTATTGTGTGTTGCCTGTGCCTAGAGGTTGTTGTTTTGCCTAGGAAGCCCTTTTACTATCTCCTAGCACGGGGGGTGGGCCTTCGAGTACCACTTGGTTGGGTGGAATGTGCACCTTACACCATTTGGTTCCCATTTCATGTTCATGATGGCGAGATCTTCCAGAGTGGAGAGGTCGCGTGTACCAGTTGCTTTGTACTATTTCTTATGTTCTTTTGTATCAGTTGGATACTTTGTATATGTACTACTCCTCATTTGTATTCGAGGAGGATTCTTGTATTAATGTAATTGTAACATTATTGTATGATCTTCCTCATTTTGGAAATGAGCTTTATAACTGCTATATTGAATAAATGCAATCTATGAACGATTCATTAATTTACTTTGTATCTTATGTGATGAGTTTAATGCTTTTGGATCTATGTTCTTTATATCATGAGTTTAATTTTATATGCTATAGTTAGTTCACTTTTGTAAGTTATGGGATTCAAATGTAAGCATTGTCGTGTACCTTAGAGGATGTATGCATTAACTATAGTTCACTTTACTTGTTATTAATTACATTTTAAAAAAATTGTTACGCTTTTGTTGTGTTTGCGTCATCCTCTAGGGTTACGTGGCAGGGCGTTACAGAGGAGGGGACCACATACCATTTCATCTAAGGAGGAGGAGGTTGAAGTTGTCCAATGGTGCAAGGACATGGCAAAAATTGATCACAGACTTTAGGTCAATCAGCTATAAGCTACAATTGCCCAAATAATTGGAAGTAGACCCAACCCATTCACAAATGGGGTCCCAAGGAGGTCATGGTGGGCATGTTTTCAAAAAAGGCACCCAAATTTGTCAATCAAAACAACTAAAGGAGTGGATAGTGACAAAGAGATTATGCTTTGTCCTTGTATTATGGCAACATTCTATGACAACCTCAAGAATATTTACAACTAGGATTAACATGGATTTACCATAGTATTGGAAAAATGGGTTCTCATATGTAGTTAATTTTTAATGTTATTGGTGAAATGGGTCCTCACATGCAACAAACATTTCATGTTATCTACAAAATGGGTCCTCATTATTAGCAAATATGTGGGTGAACTAATACATTCATTCAAAATTCTAAGAAATAAATATTAATTAAACCATTGGAAATGTGTAGTTTTTTATGAAAAAATATTTACATATGCCTCATAAAATAAATTGATGGCGAATTGAAATGCATTTGACCATCAATTCCCTAATCCTTGACACTTAGCAATATTATCTCCCTTAGAATCAAATTTTTAACCTTATCGTTATTTGGGTACCTATTAAGAGTTGTTCTTGACCTTTGAATCTTGATCATTTTCACTATATATTCTTTCAAAGTTGGAGTTTCAGCTTTCTACTTCTTAGCATGTGTAAGGACCTCACAAGTTGATTCTGAAAAAAAATATACATATTTTTTATAACATAACCAAAATATATTTTTAATTATATAGAACAAACATCCACCTAAACATGATGGAATTTATCCAAATGGGATAGACTCAAGAACAACCATTGATTAAATAACAAATTATATAATGATTATACACAAGAAAGAAGAATGATTATTTGTAACTTATTTAATATTCAATAGTATCAACTGAATACTCAGGAATTAATCATAGCCAATTTGCATTCTTCTATCCATTGGGCCAACATGATCAATTCAAACCATGTCTCCATCCAATACGAGATGGACAATTAAGGATATGAATGATAGTTAAATATGCCCTGGTCAGAGACTTTGACTCATCAAATCCAACTGTCTTGAGTCACAAAAAAATCACAACACGCCCAAGATACTATACTAAGGTTTTTTGTAAGTTCTAAAATATTGTGTACCCTTCCTCAAGTTTTTGGAAAGTAAACACGTACAACACCATCAAAGTTTTCTATAATTTCTAAAAAATATTGTACCCTTCCTTAATTTTCAAGCAAACTAGCAAGTACAAACCAATCCACTCTAGGGATTCTTCTAAAGTATTAATGACTCACACTTTTATTCTTATACCAATTAGGTTCAATTTTTTTATCCTTAGGAAAAAGGTCACAAAATCTCATAATATTCTATGTATTTGAGTACTAGGAACATCCTTCATTCCACATACTACCTACATACCCTGTATCTATGAGATCAATATGCTAGAGAACCAAGCATAGGAAATATGTGGTTCTATTTGAAACTATGTTTATGCAATTATACGAGTGGGTATGTAACACTTTCTAGAGTCATGTTTCCCCAAATAGTTCTTCATCAATTGTTGTCCACTTAAATGAAGTAGAGATACAAACCTAGAAAACATCTACTTGCAAACACCTAGAATGTATATTTCTTTTTCTTTTTCCAAAAAGGTTACTAGTTTTGTGTGAAATGCCCAATACCTATAAGTTTAACATTTAACAAATGTATCTTAAATTAAATCAGTTCAATATTAATTTACTCACAAGAATCTAATCCTCATTACATTTGACTATAAACTAATTCAATTAACTATGATAGCTACATGATTGACAACTCAATACTTCATAACTATAATTATCCAATTAAGATGCCATGATAATTCTATGCAGACTTACCTTTGAGTGGAAGAGACTTGAAAGGGTTCATAATTTTTTATTAATCCTCATAATTTCATTAGATCAAAACCATTCCTTAAACTATACTCAAAATACATAACTTATAACCATAAACATAAATTCTTATTCATCACATCAATTTACTCTATATGAGATATCACTATTGATATAAATTTATAGTTACTTATGCAATATGATTAATATTTCATACTCCATAAGAATAAAATCAATTGCATATGTAATCTAATCAATAATAATAATAATTAATCAACACTAAACTAAGTAAACCAGGTAATATCAAAGAAAAACAAGAATTCACAACATTTATATAGTTCAAGTGTCATAAGAAATTTAAAAGATAAAAGTAATCCAATTCTAATTTGACCAGAGATGACTTCACTATTTGTCATTGTGTCAATAGTCTAATATGAGAATAATTTTTTTTTAAAAATGTACCCTTTCACAATATTGTTTAGACTTAGAATTACATATAGGGTAATGACTCAACTTCAATTTTCTACCATATCATAATCATTATAGGGAAAAAAGAATTAAGATGCTCTATTTTCATTGACTAGACTTTTACATACATACCCATTTATCAAATCAACTACATGATATCTAAGTATCATGTTATATAAATCTATAGATTCAAATCTTACAAGGTTTTAAAAACTAAATTGGTGTTATCTACCTTATTCCTAACAAAACAACCATGACTTCCTCCACCTTAGACCACAACCCAACAAATAAAATATACATCAATTCATCATAAGAGCGTAATATGATAAAATTTTATCAACCATAAAATTAATATCCATGTATTACACCAAAGAATTTACCAATCCTATTCCATATTACCATAAAACCAAATTGGCATGCAGAACACATCCAAAACTCTATCACATAATTTATTAATAACGATAATGTATGGATCATGAAAACTTACCATTTACTAAAATGACCTGCAATAATTTGTACTCATTATTAGTTCACAATATTTTCTAAGTCAAAGCTCAATTAAACTATCTGCTAAGTACCTAACCCATACTTAACCACACGTATTATGTATTTAAGGACTTGTCATAATTTTATGTTTATATTAAAAAAATCAATACTATAATAAAAATCATTCATACTCATTAAATTGATTCTTCAATCACTTAAGTTAATTAGAACTATTTTACTGTGTGAATAATATCTTTCATAACCATCTCTAAAATAAAATTTATATCACAACCTTACATAGGAATAATGTACAATTTTGTCACTTCTTAAATCAATGACTATTCATAATACATATTTCTTTTTACTCTTAAGATGACAACTTCCACATTATATCATCAATGTTTCATGTATATATAATTTTATGAGTGATGCCATCATCAAATTTAGGTGAATAACCACTTAAATCCCCAACACACATGTTTCTTATTCTATGCATAAAATATGAATCAAATAAAATCCTTGTGTCATAGTTCTAATTTATTGGATGAAGTGTTTAGATCCACTATCTTCTTAGTCCTTTAACACGATCATTATGGAAAAGTACCTTAAGTGACACAATTGAGTGTAATTTCAATAATCATAAACTAGGGATCCACATAAATATTATAGCTAAAAGGTTATAATCCCTTAGGTTTCCTTGATAGCATAATTCTAATATGTTTGTCTCTTTAAAATATTTAGTATTATTTTACTATAACTACACATAAATTATAAATAAAAGATACACCAAGTTCAAGTTAGAAATTTGACATAATTTTTTCCACAAGACAGAGTGTGAATTTGTGAAATTAAGTCTTATACAACTTAGTAGACATAAAAGGTTATAGGAGATCAATAACTTTTAGGGAAACATTGCACTCTAGTGCAGAGTACCTTGTTGCTCCACTTTGTGACTTAGGTCTAGATGGGTTGTTTGAGTCATGATAATGTCAACTAAGGCCATGGTAGGTCATTTTGTAATGTAGGTTTTAGTTTTGAAGTCAAAGTGGGGTCATAGTTCAAATATTGCTAAAATTGAAAAATGTTATATTGAAATTGTTGTAAAGATGCAAAGTTTGCAAGTTTTTAGAAGCCCACCGGTCATGGGCAGTTGAAAGGTAGTTTTAGGCATTATATGGAGTTGGTTGAGTTATAAATATGTTGGAAACTCAATGTGAATGGTTGTTGAAGGATTGGAAGAAGAAATTCAATAAAATATCTCTGTTTTACAATCATTTTCTGTGTAGTTTCATGGTTTGTAGGCCTAGTACGGCTCTATACAGGCTGCCATCAATCTAATTTGCATATGGACTAGTAGTAATATGTGTTATATTCACTTTAAAGTTGGTTTGATTGGATTTTTTTGTGTTTAGTGGATTTGGCATTCAATTTCCTCCGAGCAGTTTGAAAAATAGGGCTTCAAGGGTTTGAGGGTTAGAATGACTTAAAAGGACATTCCACCTATTGTTCATGCTATAGTTCGGTGGAATGGGCCTGGTTAGAGTAGTTGTAGGTGTATGAATATTTTTTTAAGGTTTCCAAGATCATTTGGGGGAGTTTTCCACACTGTCCTTGTTGAAAACATAAAATTTAGGCCTCAAAGGGCATGGTTTGAAGTAGCAAATTGAAGAACTTGAGTTGAGGAAGGCTAGAACCTATTGGTTTTGGTGAGATAAAGGGTAGTTTGATGTGTTATGAAGGTTGGAAAAGATAGGAGGGGTCGATTATGAGACATGGCATGAAGCCTAGTTGAACAAAGTATGAAAATGGGTGAATTTGAGAGGTTTTATGAAGTGTGAGAGATTCTTGGGGGCAACATAATTTGAGGGTGAATTAAGTTTGTACAGGAAAAAATAGAAAGGTTTGAGGTGGTTTCAAGTTTGTATGAGGTTGGGAGATGGGGTTTTCAATAAACCCTTGCTTGTTTGGTGAAGAATGAGGGTTTCTTGAAAGAGGGTCGTAGAGAGTGAGTTTTGACCAATGGGTTAGAAAATTTGAAGTTTTGC